>LTAE01000990.1:30500-61567 GCA_001647135.1 Pontederia paniculata | reverse complement strand
TCTCTCTCTCTCTCTCTCTCTCTCTCTCCATAGTGGCACACCAAGAGAATGGTAGAGAAGAACCTAAATAAGCTAGAGTTTCATGATCTCATAGGCTCTTTCCTAACATGTGAGATAGAAGTCACGGAAGAACAAAAGGAAACAACCACAAGCAAGAAGAAGAATCTTGTCCCAAAAGCAATAGAGGTGAGTAAAGAAAGTGATGAGACAAGTGATGATGGAGAAGAAACTCGTCTTACCTCACTTGATTCGAAGAAATAAAAATGAAGAATCTACTAATGTTAAATTTAATGAAATTAATGATTCGTTGGTGAGAAAGCAAATAGATCTAGATGAAGAAAATGAAGATTTGATGAAAATTCAATCACAAATGGGAAGCATGCGACTTGAAGAAAATTAACAAAAAGCCATAAGCAAGGAACCATCAAATGAAAAACTTATTGAAGAGTAATCAATTGAATTTCAAGAAATAGTACCAAAGAATTGGAAGCATGCCTCATCTCATCTTCTTGATAAAGTTATAGATAATTTTGGTGATGGTATCAAGAACAGAAACTCTTCAAAGAATTATGTGCTTTTTCGAATTTTCTTTCTCAAATTGAATCTAAAATATTGATGAAGTTTTAAATGACTCAAATTGGATAAACACCATACTTTAAGAACTTGAAAATTTTGAAAGGAACAAAGTTTGGAGGCTTGTAAAAAGACCAAACACCATCTTATAATTGGTTCTAAGTGGGTCTTTAGGAACAAGCTAGATGAAAATGGTGTCATTGTGATAAACAAGCTAAACTAGTGGCCAAGGGGTACTCACAAGTAGAAAGGATATATTTTGATGAAACATTTGCGTTGATTGCTATATTTGAAGCAATTAGAATACTTTTGACTTTTATATGTTTCAAAGGTTTTAAACTTTATCAAATGGATGTACAATCAACATTTTTAAATGGATATATAAATGAAGAAGTATATGTTGAACAACCTTAAAATTTTAAAAATTCAGATTTTTCAAAATATGTATTCAAATTATCTCAAGCTCTTTATGGTCTCAAGCAAGCTGCTAAAGTTTGGTATGAAAGATTAAACTCCTTCTTGATAGAAAATGATTTTAAAAAGGGAAAAGTTGACACCACATTATTTTTGAAGCATAAAAAAGAACATATTTTAATTATGCATTTATGTTGATGCTATTGTGTATATTGCTACTAATGGAAATCTATGCAAAGAGCTTGAAACTCTTATGTTAAAATAATTTGAGATGGGCCTTTTAGGTGAACTCACATTTTTCTTAGGACTTCAAGTGAAGAAAATAAAGGATGGCATCTTCCTTGATCAAGAAAAATATACCAAAGAAGTGCTCAAATATTTTGGCATGAGTGATTCCAAACCAAGTTCAACACCAGTGAGCACAACAACAAAGTTAGATATGGATGAGAAAAACAAACAAAATGATAAAAAAATATATATAAAGATATAATCAGTACCTTTCTCTATTTATGGCTTTTAAATCCGGTATTATATTTAGTGTATGTCTATGTGCTAGATTTTAATCTAATACTAAGGAATATCACTTAATTGTCATTAAACTATTATGAGATACCTTAAACACACAAGTAGCCTAGGAATATGGTATGATAATAATTTGTCTTTTGATCTTCACGCATAGATCGATGTCGATTTTTCTGGATGCAAAGTTGATAGAAAAGCACAAGCGGAATGTGTTGCTTTCTAGATAGTTCTCTCATTTCATGAGCTAGAAAAAATCAAAACTCTATAGTGTTTTCTATTGCCAAAGTCGAATATATAGCAATCAATAGTCATTGTGCACATTTTTTATGGATTAAACAATAATTACTTGATTATGGTATATCATGCTCAACCATACCTATGAAGTGTGACAATACTAATGCTATAGAAATGACCAAAAATCTTGTTCAACACTCAAAGATAAAAAATATTGATTTGAGATATAATTTCATAAGAGATTATGTAAATCATAAAAAATATTGTCATTGAATATGTTCTACTGAGATTCAACTTCCCAATTACAAAATCTGTAAGTGAAGAAAATTTTTGTATGCTTAGGAGAGAATTAGGCATGTTATATGTGTGATTTTATACCAATTCAAATTTAAAGGTGTTTTGGTTATGCAAGTATCACTTTGTATCTGAATTGAACATCAATTAAAGTGTGCTGCATAGCACAAACATTTTTGAAGTTTTAAATTGCTTTTAAGGTTTGAAAATGACCTAAGTTCTGAAGCGGTCGACTAAGGTTCAGAAGATATTTAGTTTCAAAATGGGTCTAGGATGCAACAATAGATCGGGGGAATTCAGTGATTGACCTATTTGGGTGCAAAACATCGTTGATCGGTTTCATTATGGAACGATCGACTGGTGGAATTCAGGCGTCGACCACTCTGCAAAACGGTTGACTACTCCGTCTGCAAATCATAAATAGTCGTCGGATCATCTTTTTTCTTTCTTTATTCTCATTATTTTCTCCCTCTTTTCTAATCTTGGTGTATGATCCTCCCCACCGAAAATCCTCATCCCTGGTGCTTCATTCACTCGTCGTCTTTGCCTTCATCTTCATTCTAGGTCTTTGGTAATCAAACTTCCCCCTCCCTCCATCTTCTTTTTCCTCCTCTCATTTTTTTTATTTTTTCCCTCTTATGTCTTCTCTCGTACTTCTTTCCTTCCCTCATTTTCACTCTCTTTGTTAGGTTATGTTTACTTCTTCATCTCCATCTGTTTGTTGATTTGGACTCGGATTTTTTTGTTCCTTCCTAAAACTTCTAAACCATAGTTTCTTCCTCCACATACAAATTGTTCGACAAAATTTCGAAGTGAAATTTTTTATTTATTTTTGTGACTTTCAACCTTGATTATGAGTTTCAAGAGAAAAAAACCGCCTCCAAAGGTTCCACCCACATTGCTAGAACATAAAGCCCCAATTTCCTCGTACGACCCAATTCTTAAGGAAGAATTTGACCATTCTCATTTTGTGAATCTTACCATTGCTTCTCCTAAAATAAACTTTATAGTTCACACAAAATCGTTCTTGAAAATTGAGTGGACTGACAATCCCTAAAAATGCCACAAGTTCATGACCTTTTCAGTCTATTGTTCTTCGTCAACCTGTTGCTTTTAATTTTACCATATTATATAGCCTTTTTGGAGTCCTATCGGTGGGGATAGAGTTTATCACTAATGTGTGGCATTATCATGTTCCGTTTGTCGAGGCTCTTGAATTTGTCTTTGAGGGTTGGTGGGATCGTTTCTCAGTTGCTAGAACTCACATGCTTTTGAGTCTCGTCCTTAATATTGATCATATCTCTTTACCCATATATTTTTTTCCTCGTGTTAGTCATCACACTAATATCACCTATCAAGACCTTTATCATCTTTGTTGTCTCCTTCGGAATGACACTCGTCCCACCAATTTTAGAGCTACCATGATCAATTACTCTCATAAATACCAAATAAAATAAAATCGGTTCATGGCAAGAAGATGAGTCTCTACTTTGGTCGATTCCTTACTCATATCCTTCACAAATGTGGAGTTGTTATTCCCAATGATGAGGAGATACTCAAGACGAGTTCCATGGATATCATTGGAACTAGCACTCTCGGTCGCAAGGGCTTGTGATACAAGGACGATGAGTGGGCGTACATCAGCAAAGGGAAGAATGCAGCATTGGATTCTGATTTTGAGGAGGAGCTTGAGGAAATTCCACCGTCTGAGGAGCCAATGGATACTTATCAAGCTACGGAGACTCCTGCACCACCACTTGACCTCACTCTTGTTGATTATGATGGATTGGTTGCTCGTATGGATGTCTTGGAGCTTGAACAACGACGGATTGAGTGGAGGGATAGGTCCTCTCAGGCGTGCTTCTTTGCTCATCAACGCTCAACGAGGTTCGATGCTTCTCCCTATGAGGATGACACTGATGAATCAATGCTTATGGTCTTAGGTTATTTTGATGATGTCAAAAGCAGAAGAATAAGTATGTATTATGTTTTGATGTTTTAGGATTTTGATGAGTTAACTTGGTGTGTTCCAAGTCATAACTATTGTAATATCTCAATTTGGATGTCTAATCTATTATCTTGACTATGTATTTACTTGGATGATACCATTTTGCTTATGTCTAGTTGGATCAATTATATAAATTGGTTTCTTGTTCATCATGGCTATCCTGGTTATATCTTTCTTGATTCATTATTATATTTCCTTTGATTAATGATGAGAAGTTTGATTGCATTTTCCTTGATCATGATGGTTATTGAAAATTATTTTTTATGAATTATTAAGGGTATCCATATCGAATTATCATTATTTTTGCCAATCAATCACATAATTTTGTCATCATAAAAAAGGGGGAGATTGTTGGTTCAAAGGTTACACCCCATGTATTTTGATGATAGCAAAATTAAGTGACTGAAGTTATTAACATTTGGTTAAGTTTTTACAGTTTCATAGAGTCGAAAAACAAATAAAGAATTGGTCTCTAGATCAAACCGGTCAATCGTTCCAAGACAGTGGTCGATTAATATGAAACTCTGATTGAACATTCAAGAAAGGTGATAGATCGATTAATCGGTCCATCAAAGTAGTCGATCGATCCATGTAAGTGTTGAACAATCGGAGGAGCGATTGGTCGATGGTTAAAATGGGAAATTTGTCTATATAGTAATGATTATTTTTCGCCAGAGTGGTCAACTAGTGGCGAAAGAGTCAACCGATGGAATGCTGAAAAGTTCGCAATAACTATATTTTGTGTTAAATCAAGGAAAAAAAGGGTGCAACGATTACGTTGAATACAAGAAGCTATGAAAGAGCATTTGGAGGATAAAAACATAAGCTATAAAAGGAAAATCAACTTGTAACCTTTCAATATCACTTTGAGTCATAATTTGCAAACTTTCTCCTTTTTTCTCTTATTCGAATGATATCATTTTGTAAAAGAGAGAGCAAGTGAGAAGTTTTTCATTGTAATCTTGAATGTGAATTCCTTGTGGTAAAATGTGTTGCCTTACCTTTTGAGTGGAGAAAAAACTTGAATTGTGAAGAATTCTTCTCTTACTCGAAAAGAAGATTGATAGTAGAACTTCGAGATATTAAGACGTGAGAAGTCGGATTGAGAGCGTAGGGCAAAGACTTGGATCGAACTTCGTCAATAAATTTTCACTCTTGAGTTTGCATCATTTTTATTTGCTTTATTTTCTCTTTGCATTCTAATTTATATCATAATTGCACTTGCTTTGAAAATAATTTTGTTACACTAATTTGCCTCTCAACTTGGTACCAAGTGATCCAACGTAGATGTATTTATCATTCATCTCACATGTCCTTAACCTTAAGTTTTTCACCGTCACTTATATGTCACTTTGGAATGTTGGTAAATGTTCTCCCTGCCTCTAATTATCCATCCAATAAATGATCCCCTAAGACAACCTCCCATTGAGCTCCCTTAGCAACTCTTCCACACCTTTACAATGGACCTCGCATATAGAAGTCATTAGCCTTTGACACGAGTTGGCATTCGGATCGAGATCGAGAACCATATTTTCCAAGGAGAACGGAATACCACAATAGAGAAGGCCTCTCCGTCAGGCACTATCCAAGCTTCATAAATTGATTCCACGAAATCCTATGTATTTTTTTTTTAAAATTTTTCTTCTCTGATTTATGTCCCAACACAAAGTTTCGACTAGCCTTTTCCATCTCATCGTAGACGCTTAAGGGGAGGAACCTTGATTGCATGGAGTAGGATGGCGCCACCAATAGGGTCTTGGCAGACCACCTACTAATAGGCCCTTTGACATGAACTATCAGACTTCTTCTCGATACAACAAGTGCAATAAAATTTCACGACAAAAAAAAAAGAGTTCAATGTAACTTATCACAGAATATTCACGTAATTTTGGGCGGACATGCATGGCGTAACTGTAGGCTCACGCTTGTATCTATGACGAGGCTCTAACTTGCATTATAGATTACAAAACAATCCCCTTTTTTTTTTTACATCTATGAGTTGTTCGATATACAATTACTTGTTTCTTCAGTTCTCAAGTGATTTATGTGTGTTCAGAATCGCCAAAATAATGAAATCATTACACTGTAAACTCCTATCAATTGGTATTTTCTCTGTTGTGATCCACCGGAGAGGCAGAAGCGCTCTTGGAGCCGGGAAAGGCCGAAGAAGGCTGAAGGAACAGCATGCTCCCTTGCACCTGGGAGTTGCCACTCGAACTCGTCGACCTGTTCAGAAAGCTCGCGGCGCAGGCGTTCCCGGCCGGTGCAGTGCTCTGAGCTCCGTGCGCTCCGACGTAGGACGTTATGGCCTCGGCAAGCGCCGACTGGAAGGTGGGATCCGACGTGAGGGCCTTGGCGATTGTGTCGGTGAATGCGTGGTTGTTCGACGCACCGGCGGACAGGACGTTGGTGGTGGTCTTCTGCAGGAAGGATTGGCAGAACGGCTCCTGAGAGAGTCTGCTGAGGCTCAACGATCCAATGGCGCTCCTGTTGTACTGTTGGCTGCTGCTGCCGCTGTTCCCGTAGTTCAGGTAGCTTCCGTTGCTCCAAGATAATGGAAGAGAGTTGGTTTCCGACGAAGAGAAGTTGAAGCTTGTGGAGGTGTATCTGGGGGCGGTGTTGGCGAAGCCTGTGGAGAACCTGCTGAACTGGTTGGCATGTGAACCAGCGGAAGGCGGCGGCGTTGTGAGGTCCAATGTGATCGTTGGGTAGGACGGAGTGGAAGAGATTGAGGTGTTCTGTAGGTGGTAGTAAGGCCTCGCTCGGGAAGTATCCGAGAGGCTAAAGTTTAGGCCATGGAGGGTGGCACTGGTGGCGGAAGCTGAGGAGGAGGCGAGGGCGTCCATGGACAGCGGTTGGGAGCTGGAGGAGCCGGCGAGCAGCATGCTTGCTGCGGCGGACGTGGTGGATGCGATCGCCGTGGCCGACACCGGCAGCGGGTGGTTATGTGTTCCTTCGTAGGTGGTGATCAGGATTGACAGGTCGTCTGCGCATCTCTGCACCTGGACGTGGGTCAAGGAAACCGTCAATTAGTTTGTAGGCAAAACTTAGAAGAAAAAAAACTGGACGACTTGTATTATTTCCAGTAATAAATAAGATATAGAAAAAAGAAACTGTAGGGTGCTTGATCAAATTATGAGTATATATTGTTGACTTCTCGGAAGAAGAATAAAATAGAAAAATGTGGTAAACTCTGAAACTATATATTATATATAAATATGAGTCATCATCTCAATTATCAAGTCAAGGTTTACTTGGTTTACTAAATACATGCATAGACGCATTCTTTCTACATCATATTCATATTCATGTCATAATTGTAACTACAATATGTAATATATTACATATCATCATAGAGTTAATATTTCTATAGGAAGGAGATACAGTTCTATCTCTATAGGTACCTGTTTTCTCACTGGGCATGATGGTGCAACTGTACAGCGATAGTACGCGCGAGGGCATGGATTGCCCTTCGCAACTTTCTGCCCATACTTTCTCCACTGGCATCCATCGTTCATCTGCGCACATGAAGATAATAGAAAAAAAATTACTTAAATTTCTCATTCATCTGTTAACAGAATTGAGCATTAATCACAGCATGCACGTATATACTCACCGTGGGGGCATCGCATCTCGCTCGAATGGAGACGCGCGCTTTCTTAGCCTGAGGCTGCTGCTGCGCGATCTCGTCGTCTCCCGTTCTCAAGCTCTTCAGAACCTTGCTCGGCGGCCATGCCTCCCCGGGCTCTTCCTCCTTTGCATCCCGATCGGGGCTGTTGTCCGGGCTGCGGTTGGACACCGTCTCATTCAGACTGGTGTTAGCAGAGCCCTCGTACTTGCAGTCCAAACCCAGTGCTAGACCTTCTTCAAACTTCTCACTGTCTTTAATGGCTTTGACTGCGTTTGTTTTGTCTTCCTTCTTGTGCCCACTGCTTGAGCTTGTCCCCAGGCTCAGCGAGACGAGTTCTGATTCTTCTTCTGAGTTATTAGGACTTGGGGCAGTTGGCTGATCGACTGGTTGCTTGGCCTGTTCTTGCTGAACTATGTCGAAGAAATGCATCCGGAGGGATTGGTAATCCTTGACGATTCTAGATAGCATCGTCTTTAATCGTTCGTTCTCTTCTCTGATCTCTCCCATTTCTGCCTTTGTTGATTCGAGCTGGTCGCCCTGTGAGTACATGAACAGCAAAGGGAATTAAAAAGTTTGGTCAATCCAACAGCAAATTGTTAGAGAGAGATATTGAATACGTTCTACATATTTGCTAATTTAACATGGTTTTAGATATAAATAGCTCTTTAAGCTAAGATATAAATTGCTTTAGTGCATAAAATTGATAATTAAGCACATATCCATGACTTCTTGATAGCCAATTTTTTTTATTTATCATTTTCTAGCTTTTATTCCAGAACTTAGTAAATTTACTTACAGAAATTAATAAGAATAATTCGTCATTTTTAGAACTGCGAAAAGTGTAAAGTCAGTTATTTTCTCTTTCGTTAATTTTATTACCAAAGAAATTGATTCTAATATCTCAAGTGATTTGGGCAGATGAGCCTTCCAATATTTTTAGCACTACTTCCAAAAATCTTTAAATAAAAAGGAGTAGAAGGATCGCTAAAATCTTATCCATCAAGCTGGAGATGGTAAACCACATATTTAAATTCAGCAACTAGTAATTGTTTATTACCTAACTAAAAAAAAAAAAGAAACCCAACCACAAGAAGTAAAAAAAACTTAGCTCGGTATTTGCAATGGTTTAATAGCTTATATTTCTTTCTTAAATATAGGCCATAATTGTTTAATAAATTTGATATTTTGTTTTTATTACAGTTAACATCGAACAAAAGAATAATAAACCCTTTGCAATTCTTCAATGAAGTAAAATCGTGGAAAAACACCTAAAATGCAAGAGTCTGATACCTGTTTTTTGATGCCTGAATCCTTTTGTCCTGGCGACGGTGACCTTTGGAACTGGCTGCTGCTGGCCGGCGCTTCACCTCCAAGCTGCAGAAAATAAGCAAGAATATCCATAAGCTCCCCTTTACCAGCATCCACAGATTCCCAGGACTGATTAACGCGATAAGAATTTGAACAGTTATGTCAAGATCCTTAGATGAACAGTTAAGCTCACAAGTATATGAAGCTGGAGAGGTTCAATTGGTATATGTGTGACCTACTCGATTCCAAAAAAAAGAAACTTTTCTCAGTTTTAATCAAGTACAATATGAGCAAGTTTTTTTTCTGACCTTTCTTAGCCTTTGTAGCATGAGCTAACTATTTCTATCCCTACGGAAGAACAATACATCAAACGAAATCGTCTGGCCGCTTAACTAATGCATGCATGTATGTACTAGAAACCAATGAAAGAACTAAAACCACACAAAGATAAGTTGATTTCCCAGTTACCTTTCCAGCTGCTTCTGCTTTCATGCTCTCCACAGCTTCATCACCAGCAGGATTCAATTGATCAGCAGCCCTCCGACTCTCCTCTTGAACAACAGCAGGCTTCTTAAAAAGCATAACCTCCATTAGGCAGAACTAATTAAGCAGAAAAATTAAGGAACGTCTCTCCCTTCTGTGTCCTTCTTATCCTGGCACCTACTCCGATCCCTTTGCCTCTCCTGTAATTGGTCGTCGACGCAGTTGCTTGTAGGTCACTTCTTATAAAGGGGAGGGCCTCCTGTTTTTGACTTGTATATATTAAAGAAACTGAGATGCGAGTGCTTATCTCAACTCAACCCGTCTTATTATTCAGAGCTGCTCAAGTAGAAGTAGTATATTTGTAAAAATGTCAACGGCGACGGGGTATGCGAGGGAGGGAGATAGAGAGAGAGAGAGGAGGAGGAAAAATACAAATTAATGGAAGAAGAAAAGAAATGGGAGCTGAGGGGGGGTTTCATGAATTCAACGTGTGTGACATGTTGTTGCTAAATGTTAGGCGCAATGGCGATGTCATTAGGAAGGAGCGGTTCCAGCCGCAGTCTTCGGGAGCCCCCACCCAATAGCCTTGCCTTGGATGCATGCATGCATGCTTGAGGAGGGTTCCTTTCTCTCTCTTTCTTCTTCCCCTCATTGGCCTAATTAAATCCCCACGTGGATTCTCTCTCTCTCTCTCTCTCTCTCTCTCTCTCTCTCTCTCTCTCTGTGTGCTGGTCAACCACAAATTAGCGTTCCCGCCTTCGTCGCTGCCGCATTGATGGTGGTCCCCGCCGCCGCCCTTCACCGCTTCGATGGTCGTCTCTCGATCTGCATGCATGTAAACTTGCATTTGGGACCACCGACGAAAAATAAGGACGGGCGACTCTTTTTTTCTTATGCTCTTTCATGGGTTAACCAATGTTCTGCGCTATGTGTGTAATGAAACAAAAATTCTAAAAATTAAAAAATCAATCTGGTGCCCCCATGAAACTCAAAATAACTAATATTATATTAGATATAAAGATTAAGGGTGCACATTTTTATTGTAAAATAAAATAAAACATACCAAGATAGATGAATTTACCTATTTTATGATACACATAATATAATAAGATTGTGTTATACATTCCTGCAAATATACATTATTTTTTATTTTTAATATATATATATATGAGTTTAGTGGAGATGAAATATTCGTGTTCTACTGTGAAATATTTGTATGATTAATCGTTCATTTTTAAATCTATGATTTAAAAATTAGTAATTAACTAACTATTTTTTATCTTTTTAAATTACTTTATCTTAATTTGATTTTTTATTTGATATCTTTAATTATATTTAATTGAAGTTTAACATAATACATAAATTAGTTTACCCTACTATAATTAGTATGCATAAATTAATTTGATATTATCTATTACTTTATGATATATTAAAAATAATATATTATCCTATGCTAAATTTTATTATAATATTTTTGTTCTCATTAGAAATATATTTTATATTTTTTATTCTCATATTTTATTTAAACACTTTATAGAAACTATCCATCATTTTTTTCATAGTTATTTTTTAATTCATTCAAACACTATTAAAATCTAGCAATTCAATTATTCATCAAAAATCTGTGACTCATGTTCCACCATTTAAGCTACCTAAAATTTGAAACCATTTAAGAGGAATTATAGACGAGGCCATGCATGGATCACTGGTGCTCTCGTACCATGTAAATATAATATGTTCTTGATTATTTATAAAGTAGGCACATACTCCTAGGTTTTTATAAGATGTACATAACAATCTTTATCTGTTATGCAAAATCAGATTAAGTCCATACGTATATGGATAACAAATTAACAATGGTTGTTGCATTAGGTTGCTATTGACGGATGAGACTGCATGCAAACGCAAATTTGGTAAAATCAAACATTGATTCAACATGTAGTGACCAGATGAATCTCATATATGCTCAAAGGACCACTGAAATTCAACGGTCGAAAGTGATTTCATGAAAAAATTGTGTACATTTATGTATTTATCATCAGTTTTAATAAAGTATATATGTTAACTGCCATGTTGAATAACGTGAGACAAGACGGGAAAGTTCTGGTTACATACTCGCTAAATTTTAAGTTACGATTTTTTCTAATTTATTATCCAATATCTTGCACCGGTATGGCAGTAATGTTTACGATGTTGAAGCTGTATAAATATTGTATATTTTTCGACGTATAGGCATTTCGTACTATTAAATGGAATGTACTATATTGCATTAATCTTATCTTTTGATTATTTTTATTGAAGTTAGTCAATTGAGATGAGTTGAATTTATAATTGTTACATATTGATCTTGTCAACGCATGTTTTGTTTCTTAATAAAGTTAACATAATGTAAGATGACTGGCGAGTCATGCTGAATACTTGACAAATATATACTTGTGTATTAGTTATCTTATAAAGCGTGTATTAATCTTTTAGGTTCCGTATTTGAATAAAAAACTCGTAAACGACTATTTCTATTTTATCATTAGTTCGAATAAATCCCAATTGCAACTTCCGGCCGGCCAATTGCGTACGGATCCTACTTGTATGACATTTGTAGAGTAGACTTATGGTGCGTGTTTCTCTTATCCTAATTGTTCGAAAACTTTTATGCAAATACGATAATACAAATTAATATATAGAATATATATGTTATCAAAGACTCTAACTTAATTATATCAATTTATTTGTCCATTTACGAGCTGAAATTAATCAATGTGGTGTTTAAAATCATGTTATTTAATCTCAATTCTAAAATTATTTTATTGAAATAAGTTATGAGCCGATTTAAATTTTGAAAAATAGAATTCCCGAATATAAAAGTATATGTCTCGGGGTTGACTCTCGGAGTTCAAATTGCGTGTTACATTAATACATATATATATATATATATATATGTCTCGCACATTGTACAGCCAATTGAGAACTTTTGACAATGAAGGGTTTCGTACGTCTTCCTTCCTTTGCTGACAGTTTTCGTGACTTGTTTTTTTTTCTTGAATTATATGGTTATCTATGGAAATTTTCCTTCATTTTGCTTTCTTAATTATCTCATATTCTCCTTAGATGGATTTCCATTTTGTAGTCGTCATAAAATATTGAATTAGTCCAGTGAAGCAATAAACATCGTCATAGTCCCTAATATTATAAATCGTACATGCACAATTATTCTATTATAATATTATTTTACTTGTATCATCCATGTGAAAGCCTCTACTTCATTTATTTTTACATGAAACTTATACATATACTCAACTCAATCCATGTCAAACTTGTGGAAATTATTGTCAATTAGTTCTTCTTATAATTGTATTAATCGCAATTAATTAACAACTACAAGAATTCTTCAAGACTAAACTAAGCACAACTTGTGGCTTTGATGCAAGCATGGTTCGACGTGATCCAAGATCCAAGGTCTCCTCTCCAAACATGAAAGAGTAATAGATATATAGAAGGCCAATTTAAGATAGGGCTTCGTATTAGTAAACAAAGTACAGTCTCCATCGATCACATCGAAGATTTAAAAAGCAGTTTTGAGAGTGGATTATATAGATTATTAAGGACTCATAATCCTATTGTTTAAGTAGCTTTACCGTTTACTTAGTTATAATATAAACTAAGTGCGTTTAATTAAAGGAACTCGGGAATTGAAGTGTGTGGTGTCTAGAGATTCCGATCGCCGGTTTCCGGTGAGCCAACTTGTGCTGTTTGGATTGAGACAGTCCTTGATCCTGAGTCATATATAGGTTAATTGTTTTCTTTTTTTCTGAATTGTTTTCTACGTACAGGTCTCTAAGTTTTGAAAGGTTCTGTTGGCCAACTCGCGTGGAGATTCCAACCTTGTTTCTGTGTAATTAAATGCGTTATCCTCCTAACTCGCTTAGTTTAATGGCAAAGTTGACGCGGATTATGTCACTCCTATGCAAGTTGTATGTCTTCCCTAATACCTATATATGATTTAATTAATTGTATTATAAGAAATATTCTTTTTATAACAGGGCGTCAACGCTGTGCAAGTTCTTTTTTTTTGTGAAAACGCTGTGCAAAAGTTTTGCATGGTTAGAATATTGATATATTGAGACTTTGTTTGAGTGCAATGCGCCGATATCTTCGACAATTGATCGACCCGATTGAAAAGTTCTCCGTCAACAATATACATTTAATTATAAGTATTTCTCGTATTGCAAGGGTATAAATAATAACAATAATAGCAAATATATTTTTTCGATAACAGAGGTGACTCATTGGCCTAATTATACAAGAAATTAAAGATAAACTAGAAAAATAAATGAGTATAAGTCACATGATGAAAACTAATTTGAGATCTTTTAATTTATAAAAGACTTAAATTTGAGAAAGGATGCTATTTAAAATAAATAAAGTTTGAATATGGTGGATAAGAAAATTCATATTCAAATTTTGTCAATAAGTTTTTGTCATTCTTACTTTTTTATATGTATAAATAAAGGCAGTGCGCGTTGTTAGCAAAAGAAAAGGAAGAATTCATGACTTCCAAACTACATGTGTATTATAAAGGAGACTTACGAGTCATAAATCTAATAAATGGAAAAAACATTTTAAAATAAATAGTCACACAAGTAAAATAAAAATCTCAAAACTTCTTGATAAACCACCCCCGTACTGTCAACCACAAACTTGTTTTTTCCATTTGTACGAAAAGAGAGATGTTAGTGGACAAAAATTAAAGATTCCTCCGATAGTTCAAACTTGTCCATAGACCGTCGTGCATGTTCCTTGTCCTCTAAATTCTGCTCCTTGTTTTCTTTGTCCAATGGAGACTCTTGCCTTGTTGCCGTGTTGGAACATGACGAGGTCACCTACATGCAGTTACTTCACAGATTGGTAACTTAATAAACTACGTAACAAAAGGAAAATACAAGTTAATTAAGCAGCTAGCAAAGTCGTCAGTATTTGTATTCTTTAGTCACTCAGAGCAACCGGCATTTATAATCATTAATATCCAATTGATTTTATAGAAAATTTGAGAATCTTAATTTTAAAAAATAGGAGGCTCGAACGTGATACTATTAATATTTAAAAAAAATTCAGGAACTCATGGCTCATCATTTGAGGCGTGAATGTCATGAAGTTGCTCATCCCTCAATTAGTAGATCAATTTTATAATAGTTTCATGAGCCTCTCCTTTTTTAAAAAAGAAAACAACTTTTTTTTCTTTCTTTTCGGGTAGCATTTATAGCTCGGTAAAGCCTATGGTTATCCTTTGACCTCTAGTACCTTGATCAAGTAGCTGGATATAAACTGTCACAGGCGTAGACTTCAACTTATTAACAGCCTTTAGTTTAAGCTCAAGTTAACATCTGCATATGTCATTTCTCGATCCAATTGTTTCTTGTATACCAGCAAACCCTACGTCGTATAAAAAAATGGTAGATCTCTGATGGTCTCATTAATTATATATATACTTCAGCAAAGAAACTATTGATTGACTGGAAATAAGTCAGATGCTTACTATGTATTTTATTACATATCTTTCTGGCCCTTGGATATATTCATCTATTAGCTCTAGAGACAAACTACAAAACATCTTTTAAAATTATGATATAATTTTTCTAAACCCCCAAACAAAATGCTATCATACAGAGATCAAGCCTTTCCAACTTGTTGACCTAATTAAGGATGTCTATTCATTGAACCATCTCCCACGTAAGCAAGTCGTACTCCAATCAATAATGCACTATTCTTTTTTCCTTGAAAGAAAATATAACTAATTATATGTTATGTATATGTGTATGTATGTATGAAGTATATTCAGAATATGGTGAATGGCATATCACATAGCCCATTAATTAGATCCATTAGTTTTACCTCAAGAATTCAAGTTGCATGATTTAAAAAATCAATAGTGTTCCCTTAATTAAATTATAAGAACAGATCAAGAAAGACGATCATAAAGTATGTACTAATTATTCAATATTTATAATGATGTGGCATTAAGGTTTGTACTTAACCAAATGTACATGCATACATAAGATGATAAGATAATACATGTTGGTAGTGTTCGGTCACCACAAATATTGGGCTTATACGCTATTTGTTAGGCTTAATTATTAATTGGAGAGAAGACATGTGATATGCATAATTTAGACTACAACAATCTTCCTATCACACATAGAAGTTGGGAGGTAGGAAGTTGACATTCTAATTATTTATGGAAGAATGAGCGTGTCATCCTCTTTCTGTATCATGCGTTTATCAAACAATTTTATGCATTATTTTCTTCATTTATTTTGATATATTTCACTACATATAATTTAAAAAGTCATTGATAATGTTCAAAAAGTGATTTAAACTATCAAAAGATTATATTTTTATGTTTAATAATATAAGAACTTTTGAACATTATTAATCTTCATAATTAATATAATCATTAATTATCAATGGTGTATTATGTTGTAAAATTATTTTAAAATATTATTAATGATCATTTAAGTTATATATGAAATATATCGAAAAAAATGCTTAAGGTCGCTTCTATAAGTTAAGTTTTAGAAGACTTAATTAAGATAAATGTATAATTAATATTGCAGGATAATTAATTATGTGTATGCTAAGGCAGTTTAAGGATTAAAAATAAGAGGATTAAAACCATACGGATTGGTCAATGCGTGTGCATCCCGAGGGGGTCGTGCCTACCAACTCATTGAAAATTTAAAAGGGAAGAATAATTAACAAGTCAGGGAGTCCGCGTAGACCACCTCGTTTGTGAACTGTGTATGAATCAGATCCACCATGTGAGGGCGAGCTTTTCAACTATCTCGTCAAAGAGGACCCCGCAAGAAGGGGATCCACTTGGAGAAGTGGAAATTCTTTTGTACGTATCTCATGCCTAGTTTATTTAATATTTATCACAATTCAATTTGAAGTGAAAGGCAAACTACTTCTAACATTTTGGTCTTGCAATATTTTTTAGAGCATTTAATTTGTTAATCATTTGACTAATTAAATATTGATCATATCCCCCTAATTTAATACATGAAAATATGAATATGCTAAATAAGAGTATATATATATTCAATTATTTTATTAGTTTAATTGTAATTTGAACATTAAAAGAGATAGGTTATAGAAAAATAATATTACTAAAATATTTATTTTAATGTTCTCGCCTCAAACTAGATTAGATATGGTCTATGAAATTTTTAAATACGAGGGTTAAAGCTAAAAAACTAGTTCAAAAAATTATCATAAGGAATTGCACATATGCTCATTTATTAGTAAAAAAGATCTTTTGTATGATTTAATTAAGATTATGAGATTCCTCTTATGATAAATAAACTTTTCTAAATATTATTATTTAATATATTATATAAAAAATATATATAATATAGTATAATATGATAATATTGTCGTTTATTAAGCATAAAGGCATGAAAGGCTTTGTCATTCCTGTTTTAGTCGTCACATAAGCATCAAAATGTCGTAAATGGCATGTCCCAATTTCCTTTTCATATTTAAATGTCTTTCAAAGTTTATTTATTTTTTTAACACACTAAAATCATACAAAAAACTAGAATGAAATATTCGATAATAATTTCTTTGTAGAATCTCAAAATATGGCCATAATTCTGAACAAAATACGAGGTGTAATATAGCTTTAAAATATTGAAATCAGATAAGTTTACAGTGATTTAAAGGGTGTGTTTGAATTTGTTGGGGGTGGGGTGGGAGAGAGAAGGAGATGGGGAAGGTAAATTTTACTTCTGGTTGAATAACAATTTTTTTGGATGGAAATATAAATACCTTCCTTTTTTAATTAATTAAAAATTATTTATCTCAATTTAAAGTTTAATGGAGGTTAAAAATTTTATCCTTAATTACCTGAAATTACTTCGACGCCCATATTTCCACTGGATTTGCACATTTCGAAGTGGGATGTCACACGTTTTGTTCTATGCATGATAGACAAATTATGTATATATATAGTAGTTAATTAACTCTCATAACTTTTCAAAGTGATATCAAAATATTTTCCTTTCAAATGCTTGCCAATAAATAAAGGACAACTAGCAAGTCCCAGTAAATTAAGATTTCTTCAATTATAAAGAACTAGAACTAAATCTCAGTCTTGTGCGGACAAGGTTTTCTTAGAAGAGTAGTTTATACTTGATTTATATTAACAGCTGGTCATGGTTCTATGGGAGACGTTACATCTATTCAGTCTAAAATCCGACTAAATTCAAACAAATTGTATTTTAAATTATTTTGAATAAAATATTTGAATTTTAGGTGGCTAAATTTAAATCAAAATGAGTAATTTCAAGGTATGCCTAGATATGAACTCACATATTTTAGTGAGTGAATTGTACAGTCTTATATACATTTTCACTCATTGTTGTTATAAGAAAGATGGAGCTATCAGTTACATAAATGTATGATGTTGTTGAATAAAAGCAGAATAGTTTGACGGAGTGAGTTGGGTTGCACGTTAGGCATGACTTTGACACATTCTGGTTAGCATTCCCCCTCAAACCCGATGAGGCCATCGACTGAGAGAAAGCTTGTTACTCATGAACTAAAACTGCCATACCCAACCACAGCCTTAGTCAAGAGATCAGTTATTTGATTCTTTGTAGTTATATAAACTTGTAGTTGATGACTAGCGATCTCATCCCGAACAAAGTGAAAGTCCACTTCGACATGCTTGGTGCGTGCGTGGAAGATAGGACTTGTGATAATGGGGATTGTCGGCCCAGTCAGTGTGAGAAAATGCATGTAATTGCATGTACGCTAGTGGAGTGACATGCAGACACAAGTCGAGCTGAGATAGTGCAAGCTTGCTATTGGTTGTTCATAGGTTGGTACATGAATTGGCTAACATGATTTACCGCAAAAGCAACGTCGGGTCAGAAAAGCGCCAACAATTTGATGATATAAATGAGCATTGTTATACAATATATTAGCAAGTGTTAGTTTGTCCTTTACAACTAGAGGATATTTTATTGGCTTGACCCTAAGCATATTTGTACGCTACGATATAGAACATATGTATCATTATTAAGAGAGGGTCAGACCACTAGATGTCCGAATCACAATGCCTCAAGATTGTGAATGGCGAAGCAACATGCAAGATGACTTTTGACAAGGTCTAAAAGAAGGGAACAAGATAATGTGAAAAATTATAAAAAAAATAATAAGTATAAAAATTGAAAGGTTGTAATTGTACCAAAATAAATAGGGAAGTATTTGTCGCAGATTCTCTATGTTAAATATAATCAACTCATGAGCGAGCACATGTAACCAAGCATGTGGAGCCTATTTGAGGCCATAGATCATCTTATGCAATTTGCACATGTGGGTAGGTTAATCGACATTGATGAACCCCTTGGCTTGTGCCATGTAAACTATTTCGAAGAGTCCATGTAAAAATGTATTTCTAATGTCCAACTAGTGCAACAGCCAATTGTGGGACATATAAAGGCAAAATACCAACCTAATTATTGTTTGTTTGATGTCAAGAATGAAGGTGAAAATGTAGTTAATACCTAGTGCATGGTTGAACCCCTTGGTGATGAGACGCGCCTTGTGGCGATCAAAGGACCCACCTGCATGAAGCTTGGTGTGATCAATCAATCGATAACTGACGATGTTCATTTGCGATGTTCGTGGTATAATCATCCACGGCCAACCCGAATCCACACGTTAAATTTGTTGGCCATAGCGTGTCTCCAAGCATGAACAGTAACTACATACCTTAGAAAAATATGTTGGTGTTGTCGTTATATCAAGTGATGGTGCAGAAAGTAGCACTTTGTTGCCTACAAGTCGACGATAGTAATAAGCAGGTGTTGGCGAAGGATGCGAGGAGAAGGCGGTGGAGATATGGGAGGAGTTGTGTGTCGAGGAGGATGACGAGCTGGATGGTGATGATGACGTTCTTAAGTTAGATCCTGATGTGGGCGCATAATGTAATAGGAGGCGGTATAGAAAGGAAAAGTCTTGAAGGTAAGATGAAAATGAATTATTATGATTGGATCACTTTTAAAATAAAAAAGAACTCAATAAAGTAAACATGACGAGCGATATAAGTTTTCACGGTAAGTGTATGATAGCAACGAAAGGCAATGTTGTTCGGAGGATAGTCAAGAAAAATGTTGGGAAGGGAGTGGACATCAAACTTGGATTGTATGTTGCAGCATAAGGAAATATTGCACAACTAAAGGTGCACAAATTAGTGCAAGTTGGCTCTTTTTCATGCAAAAGGTAATACAATGAGTCAAAATCCAAGGTTGCTATTACCATCAAGTTAATTAAGAAGATGGAGGTTTCAATGGCATAGTGCCAAAACCTGCACGGAATAGAGGCAAGAGTTAACAACAAAAGGGCAATCTCGACAACATGTCTAATTTTTCCTTCGACAAGTCCATTTTGTTGATGCATGTGAGGGCAAGTAAGGGGATGATAATGTCATTAGCAGCCAAATAAGATCGTAACACAAGGAACTCTCTGCCTTTGTCAGTTTGTAGTTGCTTTATTTTATTATCAAACTGGCATTCGACGAACTTTTGAAAAAGTTGAAAAATATGTGCAACATCATATTTATGAAAAAAAAGAATACATCCATGTAAATCAACTATAGTCGTCAACAGTTATTAAAAAATAGGAATGGCCCGATGTCGATTTCTATGGAGCTAGCTCCCAAATAAAAGCAAATAGGAGCTGCATTGATGTCGTGCTCAAGTTATTAGCGCATGACAGATGCACTTCGCTCGATTTGCCTTAAATGTAAGTTGAGCAGCTTCTGGTTGAAGTTGAAGAAGACAAGTTGTGACGAGGAAGGATTCTTGACAAGATGTGCTAGTGTGGATGGCCAAGATGAGCATGCCATAAGTTGGAAGAGACACAAGTTGCAAGCACAGTAGGTGCAACAAACATCGACAACGAAAGATTGACATAAGTCAAGAACATATGTAAAATATTCCGCAATGTGAGTTTGCGATCAACTATGTCGCCCTAAGTGGCTCCAATATTTTTAATAACAAGCACATATCATTGCCTACTTGTAGGTGTTCAGTGCCTTGATATTTCTCAATGATTTGAAAGATTTTGTAAATCGAGTGTTGTGTGATGTATGGCACTTGTATCGGGAAATTAGTCAGCATAAGATCCAAGAAGTGCAGTAGACGTCGACTGTATTGTTGAGATGCATGAGCAGCGTTGGGATGAGCCTATTGAATGGCAAAATTTTGTTGGTGACAATGCCACGGAGAGTGGCCTTGAATGTCGCAGACAGGGCATGGTGAACGACCTTGACGTCTACATCCTCGACCTATGCGTGATGTGGTGTTTCTATTCTATGGGGAAGAGTTGGCAAATGGTGAATTGTTTGGGCCAAATGCATAGTTGGCAACGGGTTGGAATTTATCAAGCACCTTGTTGGCATGAAGATGGGTATCAAACGACGTCAAGATGATCTTAAATTCCAGAAGCATAATTGGAGTGGACTTTGCTACAAGTGACACAACAACATTGTTATAACTGTTATGAAGGTTATGAAAGATCATAGGAATATTGATGCAGAGGTCGATAAAGGTTTTCATACAATAGAGAGCTTATTAGGATGTAGTTGACCTGCGAAGAAATATCGGCATTGGGGTATCGCCTTGTTTGAGATTATGGAGCTAATTTCAAGTTGTAAAATACGGGTTTCAGTAGGTGCATCATAGGCTTGTCAAAGCGCAAGACAAACTTCATAGGCAGTGATGATATGACTTCCTTTGATGATGAGGCTAGAAGCCCGCTAAGGAGTTGCTGATTGTAACAGTGTAATTCGAGGTACTAAGCCAATGGAACATTGTAGCCTTTCGGTGGCGCTAGGAAGATATCGTGAGGATTGAGGTGATTTTCCAGGTTGAAAGTGATGAACGACTTGATTTGGGTATGCAACATGAGATAATTGGATGTCGTTAACTTCAAAGAGATGTAGTGATGAGCATGCATGGGTGGTAGTTGAGGAGAACTTGTCAATAAGATGTGAAGGAGGATGAGCATGGAGAAGCAACCATTGGAAGATTTTTTTTTAACTTGGCTCTAATACCATATAGCTCTCAAGCAATTAATATGAATTCACAAATTTTATTGAATGAATTGTACAGTCTTATATATATTTGTCACTCAATGTTGTTAGAAGAAAGGTGGAGTTGTTAGTTACATAAGCATGTGATGTTGTTGAACGAATTTATAAGTTGCAGAATAGTTTGATCGAGTGAGTCTGTTTGGCCACAGGTCAGACATGGCTTTGACACATTCTAGTTAACAATACCAATTGTATTTTTATCTAAAACATAATATATAGTGGTTTTGCATTTATCTCTTCACAATACTTAATGATTTATCCATATGAAGATAACTCTCATGTCTTCGGCCATTTAATAGCATAGAAAATTTAGAATTTTGATAAAATATTCAATGCTAATATAATATAATAAGATTTATAAAAACAAAAAAGTCTCAAAATAAATAAAAAAGTGACTAATTAGGTGAGGTCCAATTGTGCTGGTTTTCCTTTTTTTTTTCAACTTTACTGATCCCATAGATAGGCGAGATCAGGTTTGACTTGACCACATATTGAGTAAGATAAGATAATTGAACTCACCCACTGATCTATCTTAATGAACATCCTTGGGCCTAATTTATTCGGGAAAATTTACACTTACACCTAATTTATTCAAAATATAATTATTTATTTTTAAGAAAACTAATGTAACTTTATCATGAAAAATAGGAAACAATAAAAAATAAATTAGAGTCATGTTTGATTACCTGCATTTGCAGGTAATCAAACTCCAATGCTGCAAATGCCAATATTGTATTTGATTTGATGTAAAGTTGATGTTGTAAGTAATTATAGTCACTGCATAGGAAATTGTGTTGTGAATTCAATTATAAGTAAGTACACTTACATTAGAAAATAAAAAATAAGAAAAAAATGATAATTTTAAATTTCACTTACATTTCACTTAATTATATATTTATTAATATATGATAATACTTTATTCTAACCAAATATTTACATCAATTTTTAATTTCAACTAAATAACGTAATTTATTTTTCAAAATTAAAGTAACTCTTATAAATATAAATCATAATAAAAATTTTAACTTCAATCATTTACAACCGTGAAAAAGTTACTTGCTAGGTGATGAGAGAGAAAAAATTAAATAACTTTTTTGAAGTAAAAAGATGATAGGTAAGAAACCAAATATCTAACATTATATATAATTAAAATTAACTTTAAATTTCTCCTTTAACCTCTAAACTTTAACTTAAATTGACCAGATAATCGAGACAATCTAATTATATCAGTATCTCTTATAAACATATAATATTGATCTATTTTGGTTTATGAACATTGCAAAACTATAAGGATGAACTTGACCCCAAAAAAACTATAAGGATGAAATAAACAATATGGAAAGTTGGACGTGACTCACTTGTCGACTTAATTAAAAGATATGAATTTATTTTTGTTGATAAAATTAAATATTAATTTGTTTTACTTTATCTTTCCTTTCCTATGACTAAATTATGGTTTGAATGTATCTCACGTATCATCCATGAATTTATTATTTAAAAGGAGTTTGAACAATGAATTATTTAACAAAGAGGATGCAGAGCTTGCAATGATCTTCCTCTTCTAACAATAATAACTATAATAACTATAAGGCTAAAACTGAAAACTATTAATTCCTGTCTTCAAAATCCAAACCTGTTAATTACTTAAATCGATCAACAGTTAGTTAATTTTTGCATTTAAGTTGGAAATTAAGAAATTATTACTAGAAAATAAAATCTTATACATTTCTGATAATATTTTAATTTTAATTTAGTCAATATCCGTGATTAGTAGGTTGATATTTTAGCATTGTTACTTAATTACGGTAGCATCAAGTGGAATTTATTTTGGTAAATAATGCCAACAAGATTTTAACTTACGGTGATTGCTAGTTGTTAGCATGCATATATCAACATTTATTTTCTCTAGTTAAGAGCAATTAGTCAAATTGTTAGGACTTAGGATGTAATGTAATTAAGTACAACTGTTCAAATTATTTAGTGCATCTTGCATGATCTGTCTCACTCCTTAATTAATATTGATTACTAGTACGTGAACCAAATGGTGGTGGCTCGAGAGGGACGAATAAAGTAATTGACTTAAAAATCGAATCCTGAGAAAACAAGGTACATTGTCGAATTCAATTCTTTAGAAGTCTTATAATTTTATTTTAATTTAATGTCTTATGTATTAGACTCTTGGTCTTTCGAATAATGAAAAAAAATCGAATTTTAACCGCAGAGTAAGAGATCTAAAACTCGAATTCGGAAGAAGTCATCAAATTGACAATTGATAAGGAAAATTGTTGCCCCTCTTTGGGTCACTTGTTCTCTTTCGTCTCTTCCTAATCCTTATAACTTGTAAGCCCATTAGGGACAAGTGCAATAGTATTCAAAGAGTTGGGAAATTAATCAATCTACTTGCTTACCTGATCAGATAGGCAGAGCTCACTATCATTGATGATTCCAGTGGAAAAAGAACAAAGTGCGAGTAGAATGAATGCTGAATGCTTAAACAATTCACAGCTTAACCAAAGTATAGGAATAGGTAACCTAACATGAGGCAATTTATGAGGTCAGTAGTGTGCTGCCCATTTGGTGGGTAGCAAGATTAATCAGTAAACAAATTTGTCATTAGTAAACAAATTTGTATGTGTTGTTGATAATTTTCCTGAACAAATGAGGGTTGTGGTATTTTAACGATTTTTTATTTTTTTTTTTGTTGCATAATCATGCTTTTATTTTACTTGAACTCTTAACCTTTGGAAGAGAATCTGATTGGTGCTTACGAGATTTCTTCGTATTACATCTAACTCGCTAACTAATTAAACAACTAAATAGGCCTAGTTTACTTGCTAATTGTTATATTATTATCTTTTTTCCGACATGAATCCAGAAATATTGAGAAAAATATATGTGTTTTATCTTAATATTGAGAAAAATATATGAGTTTTATCTTCCTCAGTTTAATTAGCAATTAGCTTGCAATATTATATATGATTTTGGATGATCATTCATTTGAGGAAGAGGGGGAAGCAAGATGCATACTAGGCAATAAAGTTAAACAATTGATTACTTATGCTACCTAGCTATATCTAGCATGATGTTTCAAGCTCTATCTAGCAAGTAATATGTAAAAATTCTTTTGGGATACTCATTTTTATATGAATTAATGTCTTCTTCAACTGATATAGATCTAAAATTTCAAAATCTCTTGCGTAGCCATGCATGACTCTCAGAAATCGAATCATTAAAATTTTGGTTTCTTGGTCCACAATTAAGTGTCAAAAGAGGCTTGTTAAATAGCTTACTTGAAACATTGAGAAGTCTTGATGTGGTTCTTTTTAATTATTTTAATAATTATTTAGGTTGTGATAGACTATCTATTTGTTTGAAGTGAAATATTTTCATCATTATTTCCTGTATTTTTATAACCGAATTTTTTTGTCATTGGAAATATTTTTTGGTGACAAAAAGTGTATAAAACTTTGGAAATAGAAATTATTATATTTAGGGAAAACAATATTTCAAAATTCTATCTCACATGTTATAGGTCAAATAATTAATTAACTTATATTTTATGTTATGCATAACTAAGCACAAGAAGATACCACTTTCTCAGAATATTTGTTCTCATAAATTATTTTCTACTAAAGCTTAATTTTTATTCTTAGATGTAATGTATCTGTCAATGATACTATTTAACAATAAAAAGAGACTTCTACCAAATGATGAGATCGCCTTATAATTCTTTAGAACCCTGATCTATATGCTGTCATGGATTGATTGAATCCTTTATTGGAACAGTCAAAATCAAGGCTTATACACAGGTACATTATAATTAAACCACTTCCAGGAAGTCAACTGCAAATAGCTCTTTATAGATAAGAGACAGATATCATGATCAAGTTTAAGTCAAGGCATCTTGGGTTATCTTCATGTCCATGTTAAACTCATAAGCACATTATTTTTTTCCCAATAAAACAAACGAAGAAAGACAAAGAAGAATATTAAAATGCATCCAACGAATCATAATAATTGCATGAGTAGACTTCATGCATGTTGATTTTTTCCCCGAGTTAACTAGTGCTTAGCACATACTACCATGTGATAATATTCATATTAATGGGATATAATTTCGTCTATTTTTTCCATATACAAAGTCTTCTTCTCTAATTGAAAAATGAAAGCAGTTTATGGACAACTGATGTACTAGTTTAAATCTATCTAGCTATATATTTGTACTGAATTAGACGAATACAATATGAACATAGGAGTAATATTTGATTCATTTGCATTTGGCTGACAAATTTTTGAAGTGATTTACAACGAATTGGTCATTGAAATTAAAAGTAGTCCATACTTGAATTTTTTTTCATGTCAAGTGACCTACTTCCAGGAAGATTGGTTACTATATTCACTGTTCTGCAGGCTTGTAGCTGTCGTTAGTTGTAATATAAATTGTCAAACCAATCGAGGTCGCATCTGCAGGCAGGACAGAGAAGTAGGTGGATTTTACAAGGAAAGTCATTTGCTATACGATTGGATCTATTAAAAGATGTAACGTTCTCCTTGCAATAAGATTGACTTGGAGAAAGCCATGAGTTCAATTTTTGAGATGGGGTTAAGGCTCCTATGGAGCTCAATTGACTTCACACGTGTGGAATACCATAAATCTCGAGTCCTATGATACTTTTTTTAATTTCACTTTAATCTATCAATAAAATAGAGTTAAAATTTGACTGTAAATCTACGAGATCTACAGTAAATCTTGACTTCACATAATTTTTTCCCTTTTCAGATAAACACTCCCTTTAGAGATAAACACTTCCAAGACCTGCATTTAAAGTTTAAGATCTTTAAAATAATGTTCTCATTTAACTCATGTAGACCTGGTTTCAAAAATGCAGTCACAACGAAACCCCAAACTACTAGATATAGAGTTAATTGCATCTGTTTTCATTTCATATGAAACGGTGGATATAAGCATCATAAATCTGTGATACAACATTAAAACAATGTTCACTTGGTGCCAATTATTATCTTTCATCAAATCCTTGTCTTTAGATGAGAATGACATACACGTACATGCAAGACAAATACATGAGTAGGTAAAGACACACCATTTGATTATGAAGTGACTATTCCAAAATCTCTATTTCATGTTTTGTTACAGAATTGTTATTCAGAGTCATGCTGGCATACTCCTCCAACGGGACAACAACAAAGGGCATTCGAGGAGAATAATTAATGAGCTAAGGCGAAATGATTGTTGAGAGACTGGACGTAACATTGTAAAACCTTTGATGCAATCTGAAAGTCCTATTAAAAAGTAGGACGAATGCACCTGGCACTCATCCTTTACATCCTAAAAAAAAGTGCATTTAGATGAGGAAGTCAGATTAGATATATACTATGGATGCAGTATCATATCTAAAGATATTTAACATATACTAAAACTATGCCCCCTCGAACGAGTTACGTATCAGTAGCCTCAAAAATGTAGCAGCATTGTTTTTGAGATTGACCTTTCTAAATCCGCGCAATGAGCAGTAGATTCAATCCTTGTCTAGCATACTTCGAGGGTCCCAAAACTTTGAACCAGAGATGCAGTCTTCTGATGATGCAGGGACGGAACAGTTAGAGAAGTCCCTATAACACAGACCTCCTGGTTCTTCAGCACCACCTGCAGTTACAATTCGGCATCCATCCACGGCTATGGCTGTTAAACCTTTAATGAGTTCAGGAGTTTCACCGGGTACTTGGCTGTCGAGTGAATTTGCAAGAAAACCTGTAGCAGTTTCCCAAATATTGACTTTACAATCTGATGGTCCTCCAGTGACAACTTTGTAAGGATCCAGATGCAACAATGTCACTCGGTTGTTGTTGCAATCCATGTCAGCCACTGGAACTGGCTTTTCTTGGATTTTCCTGATGTCCCACATTAAGGCCCTGGATAATAAAGAATGTTGAATTCCTTTTAAGTTTATAGTTGCTTGCAATGCACAAAATATGTCAGGATATAGCAACTGATAAGGCATATCACAAATAAACGATTGATCTCCTTCAGGGGGGCGTGGAATAATATAGCAGTATTACATAAACAGTATAAGGCCCTCACAAATCCTCTTTGTTGTGGAATAATATAGCAGTATTAGATAAACATTATAAGGCGCTCTCACAAATCCTCTTTGTTGCTTGCATGCATAAAAACACTCCTTGTGTAGGAAATAAAAAAAAAATGCTAATCTTAGACTTTTAAGCATGATCTTGAGGAAGAGAGTTTGAACTTCTGTACCTCAAATTTTGAACTTACTCAATTCTAGTGTAAAAAAAGTGCAGCCAAAAATATGAATCTCTACCATTTATTTAAAGTGTCAGCTGAAGGTTAAGACGCCTCTAAGTTTTATTCAGGAAACAAACTATCACTATAGGGCATCATCTATACTTTTCTTGTCTGTTAAAAAGAACATCTAAAAACTAAGTGCATGAAAGCATAAAAAGTGAAGACAACAAACAAGAAGCCTTGTTTTAATAAACGAAACCAATAGATAGAAAACAAATGCTTGCCTGAATGTTACAACGGATCAAAGCAAAATCTGCATAATCGCAAAGTAGCCTTACATCGACTATCAAGAATTACATTGACCATTTGCAAATGCACAAGTAAAGCACGAGAAATGAAGACAGTAAGTTTTTGTTTCGAAACATCATGTAGCATTAACTCAAATGAACTAATTTCTTAGATGTCCAATCTCAGTATCTAAAGATCTAAGAGGTAAATGGAGAAAGGTTTGGTTACTTTTCAGGACCCAAAATGCAATAAACAGTTCCTATAGAACCACTAAAAAGAAGTAACACAAGCACCATTATCTCTCACGTGTATAGATATGAAGGAAATGACGCATGAAACTGAGCCACAATGACCGCAGCTACATCCTACAAATCAAATAGCCATTGTCCCTTCTCTCATGTTGTTATGTTCTCTCCTATTCTCTTAATCTAAAATCTGACTCAATTTGGCCATTTAGATGGAAGCCCGCAGATTATTTTTCTCTCTCTTTTATATGATGGCACATCCGCCATTAAGTTATTCATCGAATATCTTGTTAGTTGAGCCATTTAGATGGAAGCCCGCAGATTATTTTTCTGATTATTTTTCTTTCTCTTTTATATGATGGCACATCCGCCATTAAGTTATTCATCGAATATCTTGTTAGTTGAGTGCGAAAAATAATAAATTCTTATTCTTGAAAATTTGCATGGAGACAAGTGAAGCACAAAAACCTGTAATATTGAAGCCTACATAAATTCTCTCTTTTATATGAGGGCACATCCGCCATTAAGTTATTCATCGAATATCTTGTTAGTTGAGAGCTCAAGTCACAATCAAACATAGCTTAGACTTGCAGTTACGAATGTCATACACAATGGAAAAGTACATGTAAGCGAAAAATAATAAATTCTTATTCTTGAAAATTTGCATGGAGACAAGTGAAGCAGAAAAACCTGTAATATTGAAGCCTACATAAATTCTTTCTCTTTTATATGAGGGCACATCCGCCATTAAGTTATTCATCGAATATCTTGTTAGTTGAGAGCTCAAGTCACAATCAAACATAGCCTAGACTTGCAGTTACGAATGTCATACAATGGAAAAGTACATGTACGCGAAAAATAATAAATTCTTATTCTTGAAAATTTGCATGGAGACAAGTGAAGCACAAAAAACTGTAATATTGAAGCCTACATAAATGAGCCAAATTTTAGATGCCCAAGAAGGCAAGAAACTTTGCTACTCATTTAAATATGAAAGTAAAATGACTGCTCACCTGTCTTCTCCACCAGAACAAATTAACCATTTCGAAGGCAACATTTCAAAAGAGTAAATTTTTGGTGCATGAACTACAGGAGTGAATGCTTTTCGCATGGTTCTTAGATCAATTGCTGTAATTAGTGGACCGGCAGCAACATAGCAAAGTGCCTCATGACATTTCATAGCAACAGGCAAATTAGCAACTGATGTCATGCCTACAAACGATGACGAACCAGAGGAACATGATGCACATACATCCCACACTTTCACCTGCACACGAAAGAGAGCTATGCTTCATGGTAAGATCATCAGTTTTTTGCTCGTCCTACGGGCAATTCTATAGATAAAGAATCCAACTCAGAAATACAGATTATGGCTTTGAGATTTACAAAATGATAGATAACCATCATTTTAGGGTATGCAAAATCAATATTGCGGTGTATTAGTGCGGACAACGAAAATGACATCCTTTGTTCAGTGTAATCAATAATTGCAGATAAGGCGTTCCCTAAGACGAAACCTCAAGATAACTAAGGAACATCTTAGGTAAAACACATCATTACTTTTAAGGAATTAAAACTTTGATCGAATTCGAGAATCCAAATTTGGTATACAAGGTTCAAAACATGAGGCATGTGGTTGCAATAATTGTTCCTAACGAACAATTAAAACATCAGATTGTAAGTGGCATACCTTTGAATCCTTCGAGATACTGACTAACAGAGAATCTTTATGCCTGAAAAAAACAATTAAAAAACCTAGAATGTGACAAAAATATATGATTCAAGAATTTCAATTTTGTACACAACTACAATATATCACCAACAACATTACTCCAAAGCATATTGTAGACAAGAAAAACTCCTGATAATATGTACGGCATCAGAATGTGACCAAAATATATGATTCAAGAATTTCAATTTTGTACAAATAACTACAATAGATCATCAACAACATTACTGCAAAGTATATTGTGCACAAGAAAAACTCCTGATAATATCTACAGCATCAGATGGTATATTTGTTAAAGACATAGGTATGTGAAATGTATTGTGTGATACCCTAGGGAACACAAGTTGATATACAACATCACATAGCTGCTAGCCTACGTACTTAGATGATAACCCAGTTGACAATATAGAACTATTACTTTTTATCCAAACATTTACCTACATGCTAAAAATTCTCGCAATACCAGAAAGTTCAATATAATAGTACTCTTAAACAGGGATGGACCCAGAACGAAAAGTTTGTGTGTGGTGTGTGTGTGTGTGTGTGTGTGTGTGTGTGTGTGTGTGAGATAGAGGATACAATATCAAAAAGAACTTAGAGCCTAGCATTCACTATGGGACTATAAAGATGATACTTTAGGGCTAAAAATATGCATTTGCACTCTCGGTCGAGGAAAACAAGTGTCCATTTAATCACTATCAAAGTGGTGATCATCTGGATGTTTTTTGCAAAATGGGTGTCTCGATTCACAAATAAAAACTAAGTTGTTGATTAGTTTTTAGATCAATACCTTGTAGTACTCTCACTGAAACAAGGCAAATTACAATGCTAACCTTAAGCAACCTTTCAGTTGTTCTAAGGTTCCAAAGCTATAGAGATATTTTTTGTGTAAATCACAACCTTGGTGCAAAATATCTAG
>LTAE01000990.1:0-28763 GCA_001647135.1 Pontederia paniculata | reverse complement strand
CCTGCCAAAGAAAAGACCATGAGACTGAATCATAAGCTTTGGAAAAATCCACCTTCCACAGGAAGGCCTGGCAGGTGGTCCTCCTCCACCGGGCAACTATCTCTGAAGCCATGATGTAGCTGTCGGTGATGTTGCGCCCCTGGATGAATGCTGACTGGGCTGGATGGATGAGATCAGGCAGCGTCTCCCGAAGCCGATTCGCCAGTACCCTAGCCACCAAGAGGTAGATGGCATTGGATATGGCAATCGGCCTGAAGTCCTCCACTCTCTCCGCAGGTGTCCGCTTCGGCAGCATGAACAGTAGGAACCGGTTGAGGCGCTCAAACCCCCGGTTCCCATTGACGAACTCCTGAATGGCAGCAACATAGCAAAGTGCCTCATGACATTTCATAGCAACAGGCACTGTTACAAGAGACAAAACTAACATGTTGTGATCAGCAAATATGGCGCCAGATTCGTGGGGACATTCTAAATGAATACGAAGCTCTAAATGTGATCGGGCGGTCAGGGGGATGTTTAATCGGATGGCGGGAGGAAGTGTTTAAAAAAGAGGCAGTTCATACGGCTTCCCATTCAATTTTTGTTGTTCTTTCCCAAAGGACGAACCGGGCAAGAGTCTCGATCTCATGTGTATATGGCCTTCATAATGAAGAAAGAAGGAAGTGGGAGGAGTTGCCAATTATGCAGTCAGATCTTACAGATATCTCGTGGCTTGTAGGAGACTTCAACATAACTTTGGAGTTAGAAGACAGACCGGCGCAAAGAAGGGAGAGAGATAGCGGGACAGAGGCCTTTCAGGACTTCATTGATGAGCATGGCTTGACAAATTTCCCGGTTCCAAATTGTAGATATACTTGGAGAAGTTCAAGCTCTGACCCTTCATCAAGTGCAAAGGTCCAAATTGGACAGGTTCCTCAATTATGTCGAACTTCTAGAGGCTTATCCACTAGCAAGGGCAAAGGCTTTGGAGTGACCATTTTCAGACCATAATCCATTGATATGGCAGTCCAATAATGACGGAAGCTTTGGATCTTTTTTAAATTCGAGAAGTCGTGGTTGCCTGAGGATGGCTTTAAAGAAAAGGTAGCCGAACAATGGAATAGAATGCCACTATCAAGTTCAGCTACAAAGACACTACATGATAGACTTAAAAACCTTAGAACTTGGCTGCGAGAGTTTAAAAAGCAAGTAGAGGAGGACCAAGAAAAGAGTGATGCTTTGATTAATATTATCCTCGTTGGACAGATCGGAGGATGATCTGGTGCTTTCAGCAATGGAGATGCAAGCTCGAAGGAAATTGCAAGTGGTGGCGGCGGAAGAGCACAAAACTGAGGTGCAATAGCGCCAAGGATTGCGACAAATCTGGCTCCAATAAGGCGATTCAAATACCAGATTTTTTCATTTATATGCGAGTGGACGCCGAAGAACAAACTACATTGACAACTCAAGATTGATAATGAAGAATACACTGGACGAGATCAGGTTGGAGTGGCAGTGGCTGATTATTTTTGAGCATTCACGAGACGACAACCTGGAGAGTGGAGGTGGAGCGGGAGTGGATTCTTCATCTCTCATCAGATATTGCAAGCAACCTAATTAGACCATTCTATGAGACAGAGGTGTTATGTGCTTTAAAGAATCTCAAGAGTGAAGGTGCTCCAGATCCGGATGAATTTCTAGTGTTTTTCTTTCAGGAGTTCCGGCACTTGGTGGGCAAAGATGTCATGGCAACTATACAAGAGTTCGCCTCCTCAAATAGAGGTTTTGGTGAGCTAAATAAATTTTTCATTTTTCTCATTCCTAAAAAGCATTTTACTGAGCGAGTAGAAGACTTCAGACTAATTGCTCCATCTAATACCATATACCTACTGGTGGCAAGAGTTCTAGCAAACCGGTTGCCGGGGTTCTTCACTTTCTGGTTCATTCGATTCAATCTGCTTTTATTTCTGGCGATCTATCACTGACAAATTTACAATGGCATCAGAAACTGCAACTTCTTAGAAATGCTCCGGCAGACGAGGATTTCTTCGGAAAGTGAACTTCTCCAAAGCTTATGACTCTTTGGATTGGAATTTCTTATGGAGCTCCCTTCAGCATAGATGCTTCCCTCCCTTATGGATTTCTTGGATGAAGCGGTGTGTATGCACCATTTCTTTCTCAGTTCTAATCAATGGCGGACCAATAGGTGGATGGGTTAAGCTCCGAAGAGGAGTCCGACAAGGCTGCCCATTGGCTCCAATGCTCTTCATTTTAGCAGTGAATGCCCTTGCCAAATGCACTTTTTCGGCATGTGAAGTGGGTCTCTTATCTGGCTTCTCTGCAGCAGCAAATCAAGGTACTATTATCATCAACATTTTCGACGACTTCTCAGGACTATGAATAAACAACTTGAAGTTGTCATTTGTTCCTTCCGGCATGGATGAGGTGATGGCACATAGATGTTCTATGGAACTCCGAATAGCTAGATGCATCTTGCCACTCACATAACAGAATCCTCACCCGAGATTGGAACCCCATTATGGAACGTGTTGAATGTCATCTAGAAGGGTGAAACTCGAGTCTAGAGGTGGAAGACTAATTTTGATTAAATCAGCTTTGTCATCAATTCCAGTTTACTACATGTCGACGTTCATGATGCCCGATGGAGTGATCCGACGTATTGATTTTATTAGAAGATTTCTTTGGCGGCATAATGGCACGGCAATGAGAGGATTAAATTTGGTTTAATGGAATGAAGTTTGCAGACCGGAGGCTTGGGAATCCGTCCACTAAGAGAAATGAATGAAGCCCTTCTTACAAAATGGGTGCCCCGGATAATGGGCAGCGGTGTTGACATCTGGTCATCTGTGATAGACGCTTGCCATGGTCACTCGCTATCTTGGGAGAACAAGTTAGTAATCCCACAAGGAGCTTCCTCGTTTTGGCAGGGTATTGTGTATGTGATGACAAGGATTCGTCCATTTTTTGTGGCATAGTTGGGGTTGGGCTGTGGATTTAGATTTTGGGAGGATCCATGAGCATTAGAGGAGCCTCTTGTCGTGCAATTTCCAAGATTATATGCGACAATACCTGAGAATTTTGTTGTGGTGGCTAATTTTTGGTCAGGGAATCTACTATCTAATGGAGTTTGGACTCCTCAGTTCGCCTCTAACCTCTCGGACCAGCGGATGGAGGATTTTCTCCTGCTGATGGGAAGACTTGAAGGCAAAGCTTCTGATCCTTCCCAAATAAATTCTTGGATATTGGTCTCAAGGTCAATTTACAGCCAAGAAAGTTTTCAAAATTCTGATTAATGATAACAGATTGGAGGATAACAATTTGAGAATGGATTGCAACATGATATGGAAGCTTCGGATCCCACAACGATTGAAGATTTTTATGTGGCTGCTGAGGAGAAGGCGCTTAACTACAAGGTGCTATATCAGATGGGCGCAAGAGGCTAGCATGACGTGCTCCTTTTGTAATATTTTTGAAGATAATATTGATCATCTATTTTTTGACTGTTTGATGGCTAGAGAAGTGTGCCATACAGTAGGATGTAGGTGGATCAACACTCAATCGGCAGAAAGTTTTTGGAACTCTTTCAAGCATGGTAGGATTCAAGATTATCATATTCAAGTTTATGTTCCAAGAAGAAAGCATATAACACCATTTGCTTTGCTTTCCTATGATCTATGTGGCTCCAACGCAATGGATGCACATTTCGAGGGGAGAGATTATATGTGGAGAATATTGTAGCTATAGCCGAGAGACTAGTCAACGAATGGATGAGATGTTAATCATTCGATCTTTTAATTCTCATGTAACAAGAATATGTAAACCAGTATTGCCTCAACAAAATGGTCCTTTTCTCTCTAAAAAAAATGCATTCTCAAAAGAAAATCAGAGATGTCATTGAATTGAGCTATAACCATATTGCCCAAAAAAATATGATTCTAATGTGAGATGAACATTATGAGGCTTGTATCAGAAAAAATAAAAGCAATGCACAACTTATATAATGACCTAATTAACGCGCTAAGGGAGGCATGGGCTAGTTCCGGTTGTTCATGGATTGATCTCATTTATATTTGGATTTTGGGAGAAGTTTTCGATATGGCGGACATAATTTACAACCGCAAGTTTACATTCCAAGACACGGCCATGGCTTTTCCCTAGCTCTTTTGTGGTCCATTTAGGTTCAACATTAATGGGTGTATCTTCCAGAGAGAGAAGTTATGTTGAAAACATTGTATCATTGGCTAATATTATGTTGAGGGAGTGGACAAGGGTCTGAGTTTAATAATATTTCTATGGATGGTTACACAGTGTCACCAATCTTCGCTCTTCCAAGAAAACAAAAGCATGGCTACATAAGGCCTAACTGCCACTGTGGCAGTATCGCCAGGTGATAAAGGTGATGTGACATAAGAATCCTTCTAACTGTCAAAACTCGATAACTCGTGATTCCTTTGTAGTTCATTTCATTAGCATGCATGTTCACAAGAGCAGTCTATTTTGTAAAAGAGGCTATATAAACAAACTTCTGAAGTTGAGTTAGGCTATATACAAACACTGAGAAGCAGATTTTTCTGGAGTGGCTGCGGAGTAGACAGATCCGGGACCCACCTAGTAGCCTAGCAGGAGATCTATCATCCCATCTCATTAGGTGGGCTCGGGGTTCGGAATCTACGCTGGACCAATCGTGCCCTCCTAGCACGTTGGGTAGGACAGATCATGGGGCCAGATACTGATTTATGGAGCGAGTTTTTCTTCGCTTGTTATGGGAGAGATCTCTCATGGGATTCCAGACCGTGCCTCCCTCGCGGAGCTTCGGCCTTTTGGCGAGGGGTGGCCATCATCCTCCCACAGATGAGACAGTTCTTTTGTGCCTCATTGAGCTTTGGTTTAGGTTTCTCTTTCTGGAACGACGAGTGGTCACCAGGAGATACACTTGCGGAGGCTTTCCCCAGACTCCATGCACTCTCGTTGGACCCGGCAGGGACAGTGGCTGATTTTTGCTCAGCTCACGGCATTCTAGGTGGCGGTTCCTGGGCACCACTCTTCAGATCAAGACTATCAGATCGGCGGTTTAAGGACCTCCTCAGTCTCCTTGAGCGGATCACCAGCTTTCGGCCAGATATATCCAGAGCAGATAGTTGGGCATGGATCTCCGGTGAACATTCGGCGAAAAAGGTATATGGTCAGTTGCTCCCGAGCGGCTCAATACCTGGGGCAGTTAGGACTGACACCGCACGTATCTGGCGCTCACGGACACCACTAAAAGTCAGGATTTTCGCTTGGCTCTTACGCCGGGGGAGGCTTGTCACTAGAGTTTACAGGGCCCGATGGGCTAACATGCAGACCCTACATGTGCATTGTGTGGCTACTCGGAGGAGGGCATCGCTCACCTTTTCTTCACCTGCCCCATTGCTTCAAAGACATGGTGTCGATTGGGACTCACAGACATTGCTTATTCCGGAGTTGCTGCATTTTGGGACTCGCTTAGAGCACAGGGATGGCACAGGGTGGCGGCGATCATGGGCTTTTGGCCTGGCCGCGACATGGGCGTTATGGCTGCAGCGTAACTGCACCATCTTTGAGGGAGAGCGATGCTATGTAGAGAATATTGTTCATCATGTATCCCGATTGATTAGCGAGTGGGGTTTTGGCTAGTCATTTTTCCTGTTTTGGTGGAGTTTTGACTACTCACCTTATTTTTTTGCTTTTTTCCTTTGGAAGCTTTGGCTAGTTGTGGAGCCCTCTTACACACTTGTACATCTCGATTTTGGTTAAAACAAATGGACGGCAACTATAAGTTGTAGCCATCCTTTCCTCTCTCAAAAAAAAGTTATTGTTAAGAATCCATATATTCAAGCATGCTACGAATATTAATATTAGCGATTCCCTAAATTCAAAACTATTAGATGCAAAATAAAACAAAAGGTAATTGTATTAATCCTCTTTAGTCAAGGCCAATAGATGCTTGACCTATAAAAGAATGCTCGAAGTTATTGCACATATCAAACGGTAAGTGCTAGAAATACATGTCATAATGCTTCTCAAAACTTTAGCAAATCGCATGAAATTAACACAAATCTCATCCATTTTATATCGGTTAACCATGTGACATCATATATAGCAACTTGCTTTTTGGGAGACGCAAATGGTACCTTAGAAAATCACGTTACCTATGATGAAATAGAATACTTGTTATATGTATCACATACAAAAGATATATGCAACATGTGTATAAACATGTAGAGTACTTACAAAAGAGATGCAAGAGCTATCTACTTCGATTTGCATACCTAATGAAGATGTTTACTCCAATGAAATTGCTATGGAACAAAGAGAATTGAGAAAAGTTAAACATAAAACTAACAACAGGTAAATTCATCGAGGACATGGACTTATCCAAAGAACCTTTCATATAAATCCATAAAATATAGTAGTAAAAGCAAGATAACTGACAATTCCTTTGATAATTAAGTTAAATATAAAAAAAAAAGTTTGCTGCGACAGATGAGTTCATACCCAGCAACAGTCAAGAATGATAAAGGTTTCTCATGCCCATGGTAAGTAGCTAATAACGAACGGCGCTTCCCACTATTGTTGAAAGACCAAATGCGGATGGTGCAATCTTCTCCGCCACTAGCAAGAACTTTTGATCCACTATGCCCAAGCAAATTATCTGAAAGGGCAGTGACTGGGCCATTATGACCTTTAAAACAACGTTGAGATCGGCCCTACATTGAAAGATGGAGACAATAGCTATGAACTTGTTAGAAGTGAATACTGGGAATTCACTATCAGCTGAGGTGCAAATAACAAAACTTAACAAAACTTTATTTGCATGATTGAGATAAACAGATCTATGAGATAAGCAGTTTATGCAAACGATAAAGTAGAAGAAACAAGTGGAGACAAAATACTTTCCAGTTAACTCTCAGCGGCAGTTTACTTGTGATAAAAAGTCCACAAAGCTCCAACATTTTTATAAACAATTAACATGTTCGAATGTTAGATAGCATTCATCGTTATTCAAGAATAGTGGCTTGTCGTTTTACCATATACGGCTAGACCTTGGGTTATAAAAAAATGGCATGTGTCTTTGCTTTATTCTAATGCTTCCTTGGGAAAGAACCATTTGAATTTTTAGCATTTCAAGTTTGAATGAAACCTAACTTCGATGAGTTCAAATGATGGGGAAATGGGCGAGAGGCTAAACTCCTCTGTTTGATTTATTGCCTGTAGTATAACATAATTCCACATTAATAAAATGGATGTTTACAAAAGGTAACCACCCTTTACCCTCTCAAAAGAAACTGATGCGTTCAAAAGCACAAGATCAAAAAGTCAAGTGCAAAGATAGTCTTGTGCTGCAAAACTGTATATTAGAAAGATAATGATGGCCTTGTTTAAGTAGTCATCCAAGTATTGGTGGCTCGAGAGATTAAAGGATAACAAATAACAATATATCAGTTTACACAAAAGATATATAACAACAAAAACAGAATAAAAAAGCATCAGCACAAGATACATAAAAATAAATGTCCATGGTGGAGCAGATTGCCATAATGGAAGTTTTCACTATAAAATTCTAGTCAAATGAACAAAACCTTCCACCATAAGCGGATAGTCCAATCTGAACTTGAAGTAAGTATAACATTTTCCTCATGTTTGATTACAATGCGGAACAAAGATGCCTCGGCAACGGGAAACAGTCTGTATGTACAGAGATATAAATGTTTCAGCTTACATGAAAAATAAATGAATAATAAATTAAGAAGAATCTATGTCATTATGTATCCTGTAACCATCAATCCCGGAAGACAAGCACATGAGAGATAAGTTGAATATGTAGTGTTGATTGGAAATATGAAATGTGATAAAGTCATCTAGAAAATGAGTAGAAATTTAAATGTACATAAATGTCTTCTACTTTAGAGAAACAAGAAAGCTTATAAAGAAACAAATCCAAAACTACTATATATATAGTGGTGGAGTGCTGACTACAGCCTCAGTCTTCAAGTCTCAAGAGAGGGAGGCAGTGGTAAGTTAAGATTCAAAGATGAGTTAAAACACTTGGAAATTTAGCCAATTGGCTCAGGTAGACTTGCTGTCATCATAGGTTTTTTTTTCCTAACTCCAACATAGGTTTGCTCGGTACAGCAGAATATCATGCATCTGTCTTTGTTTTGTTCATCAGTACATTAAGGATCTTTATTTTGTTTTACACTTTTTAATTTCTTCAGCCTATATAACAATTTCACAAAATTTTCTTCGAAAACCTTCAATTCTAATCTTGGATGGCTTATCTTCCTACTGAGATTCTTCTTAGCACTTTGATTGTTCTCCACACTTTTAAAAGCAGCATTGCCCCCAACTTCAAAACCTCTTGTTTAAAGACTGTACATGGAGGTATCAATTGCCAAACACCCAAAGAAACCTTGGGCATTACATCATGCCAAAGCAAGTAAATCTTCAAATTTGAGACAAATCATAGTTTAAAAGTTTTTCAAATCAACCAGTTTGGTAGCCTAGTGGGTCGAATGTTGATTTCTGATTTAAATATTATATAGAAACAGAAAGAAAAACATATGCCAACAGATCCCAAACCCAAATACCCATGGTCCCCAACATGAGGCACCCATCATCATTCTGTCACTTCAAGATTGTCGCCACTTCTTCCGTTTGTCATCAAAGATGACCCCTCTAATTGCTTTAAAAGTGAACGAAATGCATATAAGGAGAAAAGGAGATCAAACTAAAGGGTCCCAAAGCCAAAGGGCCACTTATCATTCATATCAACTTGCCAGTATTGCTGGTTCTTAAAGTCTTTGCCTTTGTTACAGGGACAAGAAGAAGAAAACAAAGAGAGCTGGAATGCAGATATTAAATCATCTTTCTAAGCTTGAACCCCACATGTAAGAAACACTTGGCATCACAAATGAAGACTCAGTAGAGTATAACATGAGCTAAGAGCAACATAAGGTATCAATCCGCATGGGCCATGGCAAATCTTCATCTTGCAAGTTACAAATCAAGCACCCAGGAAACTTTTTCTCTTTTTTTTTGACAAGTAGATAATTAAAAAGAACATACAGTTGAACATTGAAAAAGAAATAAATGAAATATGAGAAAATATGCAAAGACAACAAGCACACTATTCTTCATATCAGTGTCAGAGCAGTATCTGCTTGACAACAGGCTCTTAGAATGTAATATGTACAATGTATTTGCCATACTAACCTTATACAGGTAATTCTTGCACCATGCCCAATCAATTTTTCACAATCTCTTAGAATGTTGTTTTGATTTTGAGACATGAGAATGTTGTTATTCAATATCAACCTTTGTAAGATGGAACCCTGAAGAAAAGGGCAAAATGTTAAGATATAAGGAATTTCCTTAATCAAATACAAGGGGACTCTGGTGTCAAAGCATATGAATGCATGCCATGAGTTGTTAATCCATACTATTATCATTAGAAACTCAACGGTGTTTATGTCCATTTTACATGTTTCAATGTTTCTTGTGCACCTAAATGAATATTGTCTACAATGGAACATGTATTGGCGCATGGTGGTGAGTGCCAAAAAATATACTAACACATGATAGACACATCTTCTACATTAGTATATAATGGATGTCTAACGACTCTACAGTCTAAAGATCAGCATTCCTCGATTTCACAGGCATGGCAGGCATGTCACGACTATTACATTGGCATAATGATCCACAACTACGTATCATGACCAAGGCAAAGATGTCGATTTTGACAAAGTCAATATATCACGGGTCATTAGATGAGCAAGTCACAACCAAGATGCCGAAGTAACCACTTGGTCAATGAGAAGCAACAGAGAGACTTAATATTACAACGGGTCATGAGACCATATCACGAGTCGTTACTTTGCAAACTCATGAGTTATGAAGAGCATCATGAAATCAGTTGTGCACAAGGTTTCTAAACTCGAGAGTTCACGTAAACTCGTTTTACACTTAGTAAACTCGAGACGTAAACTCGTAGAGTTTATGTACGAGATATTTTATATTTTAATAATTATTATATATATTATTTTATTATTTGTTGATAAAAATAAGATGAATAATATGGTGATTTTTTATTGATAATTTGGATAAATAAAGATATTTATGAGTAAAAATATATATTCATTTTATTATTGTTCATATATAACAAAAATATGTCATTTAAAAGGAAAATTAAGAAAGATAGTGAGCAACTTATAAAATTATCACATAAGTTTAACTATTAAACAAATGTCATTTTAAAAAAAAGATAAGAGTAAAAATCATATGAAAAAAATTGTCAATCATTATTGATCACTTGTCTTTTTCTAAAACAGTTATAAATGTATAAATGAGGGATAAATGATACATTTATTTAATTTCATCTTATTGTTTTCAAATAATACTTTCAAAATACTTAATGAATCTCAATATAATATACTTCTAATTTACTTATGTATCCACCGAGTCTATGAAGCTAACTCAAGAGTTTACCCGAGTTTAAAGAGTTTACCCTATTAACTTGAGAGTTTACCCGAGTTTACTCTAAGTTAAGATTCTACTCCGAGTTAACTCGTTTGGGATTGTGAACTCGTAAACTCGTAAGAGTTTAAGAGTTAAACTCGAGAGTTTGAGAACCTTGGTTGTGCAGAACAATATTGGACAGCTATTCTTTACCGGTCACTATACTGAATCACGAGACATAAGTACAGTAGACTGCAGCTATCATTTCTGAGTTCACCTCGATTCATGGGGTTTTGATAGCATGTCACGGGTCGTGATGAATAGTTTTCCTATATGGAGTCAAAATCTCACGTGCCGCTGAATCTCATCATGACCCGTGACAAACAGTTCGGATTCGATTTCGGATGATCTTTTGAAGTGTTTTAAGTGTCATTAGAACTCCTAACATATTCAAAATCCTTAGGGATCAAGTTAAAGCATATTTGGGAAGATATGGAAGTGCTTTGAAGGTTATATTCTTAGTACTAGAGTCAATTACAAATTTGAAAGAGATTTCTTTGTTTTGATTTGAAAATGTTTCCAAATCTTCTCAAACTTCATAAAAAAGAGAAAGGTGGATGCCCTCAAAACAAAAGTATCCATCCCCTTACTCCCTAATAAAAAAGAAATGTGACGAACAATATTCCCCACATAACCCTCTCTCCCTCAAGATAATGTGGTTGTGTTGTAGCCAAATAGCTCATGTGACAATTAGGGATATCATCCATGGATTCTTGGCGCCCCCAACACCGAAAGTGAACGCCAAAATGCGTCTATTATTGAGGGATCAATGGTAGTTCTCTCACCCGTTGTAGACCTCCATCGCTATGGGTCACTGGGAAAAGAGGTGGGCAATGTCCTTGTCTGCCAAACCACATAGTGCACAAGATGTGTCTGTGTTGGGTGTGCATCTCGCTTTGTTGACTCTAGTTGGGATCCCGCCGTGCCTCAAAACCCAAACGAAATTCTTGACTTTGAGGAGAGGACGGATCCTCCAAATGTGTTGGTAATCTTATCTGAGTGCACTCGAGGAAGTGCTCGTCTGTGCTGAAAAGTGTTCAAAGGTCAATACCCATTCATCCAATCTGCAGAGCATAGGACAATGCCGACCGATCCAGTGGTGAAGTGCTAGTAGCACCTCTACATTCTGATCTGAGAGGACAAACCTGAACTGGGGTATCAAGGAGTCACCCCCCGGTCTATCAGAGGATAATAGGTGGATGATAGAAGTTGGCTACAGGTGCCATCGGCTCTGTTGAGGTTGCCGCCAACCAAGGGAAAGCATCTGCAAGTGTGCCACCAGGTGTCACTCATGTCCCCCAAAGGCGAAGCCAGTCAAACATCCGCAAGATTGATTTAATAATATGTAATCTTCCAAATGGGAAAAGCATTAAAGATGTCCTCATAATACCAACATTTCAAAAAATTCATCATGACTCACATCAGCCATAGAGTTTCAATGGTATTTAATAAATGCCTATAATGGTAAAACTAAAATCGGTGTTTAAAATGAAAAAAAAACCTGGATATTGAACACAGCTAAATATAATAATTTGAATGGCTGAATAGTCTGCAGAATATGCCATTTCTTTAATATGTTTTCAACTCTAAATTTCTGTAGGATTGTCTCTTCAGAGACGTCCAATAAAATTCTGTAGGATTTCAATATCCTACTTCTGGCATGAATATATGATTGACAGAAAAAATATGAAATTTAGATTATTCTTCCTCTAGAATACATAAGGTGCTGAGTTAGAGAGATTTCATTATGTTCTGTCCTTTAAGATATCTTGAATCTCTGACATACAAAACAAAAAAGAATCATGGATGTAGACCTCTAAGGATGGTTCAAACACAGCAAGCTTACTTGTGCAGAAATAATACTGTCTTTGTCCAGCAGTAAAAAGCTATGCGGCATTGCGTACATTGAGATGTAACACATAAGTGGATCATCATACTTCAGTTGATGCAAAGAAGTGTGTCTGGTTATATATTGTTCTCTGACTCCTAAATCTCCAGAAGCTATGAATTGATGTGGCCAGCGCAACCTGTAGATTTTAGTGTTACCGTGTAAGGTTCTTTTAAGAATATGAATATAAGATTGAGAAATATAACACATGAAGGAAAGAGAAGGTGCTTCCACTCCATATCTTCTTGTTGAGATACAACATGAAAACTACGCAACTAGTAAGAGAGCAAAAGCCATATCTCTATGGAAAAAAGTAATGGTCACCAAAATAATCCATTTATGCCATCAAATATCTCTCAAAGGAAGTATGTCATCTACATGTATTTATCCAAGTATTCTGTCATGACTAAAATCACAAAGAATGACACATATGTAGATTTTAATGTTACCAACTAAGTGTTCTCTTAAGAATATGAATATAAAATTGATCTTCATAGTTCTCACTTGTACATGTTCCCCGCTTTTACATTTATATATATACATGGATGACTAGACAACACTAGTCATCCTTTTGCCCTTCAAAAAAAAAAAAAAATTGAGAAACATAATATATGAAGGGAAATGATGGTGCTTCCACTCCAAATCTTCTTGTTGAGATACAACATGAGAACCACTCGAACTAACAAGAGAGCAAACGCCATATTGATATTGAAAAAACTAATGGTCACACAACATAATCCATTTATGCCATCAACTAACTCTCAAAACAAATTATGTCGTCAAATACATGTATTTGTCCAAGTATTGTGTCATGAATAAAATCACAAAGAATAACACGTATATAGAAGGTTCAAATTTTAGAACAAACATGAGTAGTATCATAATAAATATAAGATGACTGATGACAATACTATAGATGCATCATTCGAACAGAAGTACTCATCTACAAATTTGATGGCTATCTAGTAAGTTCATCTTTAAAGTGGATGGCTCTGTTAAAGGTTTTCATATCCAATGCATCAAGAAGAATATGACAATGCATCAGGACTTCTATATACCACAAGGTTTTATGACGATGTGCAGCCTGGATCAAAAGGCTAATGCAGATATGCAAGTAGAAAGTTCAAAATCTTAACTCATATCCTCTGCATCAAGATAGAAATGGAGAAACTTTCATGCATCAAGATGAGTGACTTCAAAAGGCAAGAAACAAGAATGTCTTGTTTTAAAATTATTGTAAGCTAAATTTCGAGCTATAATATAGACTATAGACTGTACCCTAAGGGTTTGTTTGGATGGAGCAGTGGGGAGGGAAAGGGAAAGAGGAGATGGGAAGGAAAGGGTGGGAAAGTGTTATGAAATAGGCTTTGTTTGGATGGAGGGGTGGGGAAAGGAAAGATTATTTTTTAAAATGATGGTTTTACCCTAGTATATTAAAACAAAATAATATGTCAAATAAAATGTCAATTTTAGTAATGATGAAGGGTAAAATCATTTGAAAACATAACCCCTTCTAGTTCCACCAATTTGGTGGAATTGATTTTAAGTGGCTCGGAGGGGTCCAAACCCCCTCCCCTTGTTTAAAATTTCTATCCAACCAAGGGGTGTCCCTCCTAATCCCACCCCACCACTCCCAACCCACGACCACAGAAGATGAGCTCCTTTGATCCTCTTCATACTTTTCAAGTTAGTTGACATAAGAATTTAAGCTGCAAATATAAAATAGTTTAAAATCGGTGAACGGTGCCACCGCAAAATGCTTCTTTTATAGAGTCATCACAAAATGCTTACTTACTGATTAACTATGCCTCCGGAAACTGACCTAGATACCGAAATGCATGACATCTTGCCTTTGAACTTATAATGCATTAGAAAAATGTTGGTGAAGTAAGATACTTAAATTTGTCTAAGACTAGAATTCCTTTTTTTTAAAAAAACTTGGATGGTTACCTTGAGTAACCATCCATATTTATTAAGATAAAATTATATTACATGCAAATTAAGGAGTAAGCTCAAATTCTGCAATCTCTCAGAAAACTCTTTGCTAAGAGTACAATGTTGTCCACATAACATCTTTCTCCCCTGAAGATGCACCCATTGCATTGTGTCCAAATTGACCGCAAAAAAGCGAAAGGTGCTGCTTGCTGACTTCTCCTGACATAGACTTGGCAATTTGAATCATGTCCCACTGATCTGAAGTTCCTCCAGAAATCATCTGTTGAATAGAAATTAGTCCAAGAGCATCCAGATTGCAGCCACACCTCCCTCGATACTGCGCAATCAAAAAACAGGTGATTGATATCTTCATCTGTTGCCTCGCAAAAAACACATGAAGTGTCTGCCGTTGATGCCCATCGGAGACGATAAAATCTAGTTGGAAGTCTCAAACGCTACAATAACCAAGCAAAGAATTTTATCCTTATCGGGAGTTTTGTTCGCCATATCATGTTGCAGTGTGTGCGAAGTATATTGTCATCTAATCTGTTGTCATTATCTAGAATTTTGTAAGCTGTCTTTACAGAAAGCTTCCCCGTGTTCCACTTCCATGCATCCTTCTGTAAGATAATAGGAGCTTTATTCCCTAATAGTGTCAATAGGATCATAAACTCCTCAACCCTCTGGTCTGAAAGTCCAGTAGCAAATTGAGGGGTCCAAACACCATTTCTCAGCATGTTCCCTGACCGGCAATTAGCTAGTGTTGCTTGTCTATCCTGTGCCAAAGCAAATAATCTTGGAAACATTCAAACACAATGAAGTGAATTGAAACTTTTTTTTCCTGCAAGGGGGTCAATCCAAAGACAAACGACGCCAAATATAGAATGCTGAAATATATAATTGTTAATATATCCAATTAGAACATTTCCAGAAATATATAAGCAACTACATTTTTATGTTCATCATCTACCTAATTGAACTTTTAGGTGGATTTAAATGAGCCTATAAATGGCTTCCCTTCTCCATTCTATAAAAAATACACCATAAGGATATAACACAAAAGCAAGCTCCTCCAAGAACAACAAAAAAGAAATGAATAAAGGAAAATTCAACAAAACAGACGCGCGAGGAAGGAAGCGATTGCGTAAGTCGGTCACCTAAAGAGGCGATTCCAGACAGAGTCAGAGTAGGCAACGCCGCGGAGGTTCTTGCAGGTCATCGAGAGATTGACTACGTCGCCCAGGTCCAGGAAGCTGGCGCAGTGGGCGAGGGCGTCGCCGTCGAGTTCCGGCAGGGTTCGCGCCCTGGCCACCGAAGGAAGAGGTGGCGGGTCGGACATCGCCGGAGCTCCGGGTATTCACCGGGTGTTCGATCGCCAGTAAAGAGAGGTTGGGAGATATGTCTACGTGTGGAGCTCCTCCATCTGATCAGGCTCCGCAAACCTATTTGCAGGCCCTTTTAAACGACAGTGTTGACGCCGGATCAAATTAGCAGATCCTGAGGTATATTTACAAAACAAGTGAAACATAAAAAATATTAGTATATAATATAAATAACATTAATCATAAATATATAAAAAAAAATCGATTAAAATATGTATGCCTGGAAATTTTAACTGATTCCACAAATTATCAAGATCTATGGGGTTTATGGATAATTATTTTTACATTTAGTTGGAGGAATACATTTGATTAAAATGGCATCTCAAACCAATCTTTATTCCGTTAAAATTCTTCTTATGGCATAACATATTTGAACTTTCTTGGAGATACCAAAGAGTATATATATGTACTATTTTATCAATTTTCAGGAGAAAATTAAAAATGTAAGTAAATGTTTTGCAATGGCTTTTGGATAAGTATCGATCGGACTGTGATCGCAAAAATGGTTTGAAGAACCGAACATCCGATGAGTGTGACGCGAGTCCTGCACACTCGATCAAGCATGCTAATTTTACTTTGCAATTTCAGAAGTTATATTTGAAAAAAAGTTATCTGCGGCTTGCATGCTCACACTTTTTAACATGTACATGATTATTAGACAACAATTTTATTATAAAAATAATTATTTTATTAGCCAACTAACTATTTGATTTAAAAGCTAATCTTTGTTCAATGAGTTGATACCAAGTGTTACATATAAAAAGTGAGTCTTGCATATATTGCCATCTAAATTTATTAGTTAATGTGAAAATATTATTTTGTCCGATTTATCATTTTCTCTTATCACCCTCCAAGATTAGAATCGATCTAAATATTTATAAAAAAAAATCATGTGTAGATTTTAAAAAAAAAGATAAAGTGTACCTTCGACATTCAAGCAAATGGCATCATTTTGTACATGGTCGATACCAAAGAAATGTGTAGTTAGTTTGAAGAAATGTCGATTTTTTTTTTCTTGGATATATAGTGAGTGCAAATGGCATAATAGTGGATAAGAGAAGATTCAAGCAATTTGTACATGGCCGATACCAAATAATGGCATAGACATTCGAAGCTTTCTTGACTGGCATCATTCTGCCGGAGGTTTATTCGAAACTTTAGCACATTGACAACATCCCTCGTGGAGTGTTTAAAGAAAGGAGCAGTATGAAGACACAATGAATAGTTTTGATAACTTGAGCAAATTGATCACAACTCTTGTACTTGATTGCCTGATTTCAGCAAGATTTTTACAGTTAAATGTGACACATTGATGGTTTTGAACTAGTATTATCTTAAGAAGGGCGACCTGTAGCTTACCATAGTGAAGAATTAAACGAAGCTCGACATTTGTGGACAACATATGAGGCAATAATTTTACTCAGTGATAAGAGTTCTTAAACACTTGGAGCACTATCTAATTCACTGTGAATTTGTCTTGATCACCGATCATGAGGATCTCAAGTATGTAGACAAACCAAATCAAGTCAACCACATGCACAGTCGATGGGTGAATTTTTTTGCAACGTTTCGCATTTGTGTTACAATATAAATCTTAGGTGCAAAACAAAATTATTGATGCATTAAGTAGGAGGACTTGCTTGCTCACTTTGCTACAATCAGAAGTAGATGGCTTTGATGAGATGAAGAAATTATAAAAAGGGGATGTTGATTTTGGAAAAGCATGGGGGCATGTCAACAGAAGTTACCAACATACAACCTACACATTCATGATGGATTTTTCTTCAATGGCAATCGTTTGTGCATTCCCAAGACATCTTCAGGGGAGAAAATAGTTTGCGACCTTCATGGCGGAGAACTTGGTGGCCATTTTGGTCAAGAAAAATCCATTGTAGTTGTGGAAGCACGGTATTATTGGCCCTAACTAGAATGCGATGTGGAGAAGTATGTTCATCGGTGATCCGTGTGCCAAGTATCAAAGGGGCAGTCACAAAACACAAGGCTATATCTTCCTTTACTTGTTCCACGTGGTCCATGGGGGATTTACCCATGGATTTTGTATTGGGATTATCTTGTGGAGAGGGCATGATTCGGTATCTGTAGTGGTGGACTGTTTTTCAAAATTATCTCACTTAATACCATGCAAGAATCGCTAATAACAACATGCCCAACAGATCAATTGGAAAGCCTCCTTTTGCAGTGATCTATGGACGACTCCCTCACCAGGAAAATGATATGATAACTATCCCAGCAGGTCCTACTAGTCATGTTGAAGTGGATCACCTAATAGAACAGATGTGCAAGATTCATATGGATGTGAAGCAATGACTCGATGTTTCCAATTTGAAGTATAAAATTGCCACTGATCATCATCGACATGAAAGAGTATTTGAAGTGGGTGACCTTGTGATGGTTCACCTTCGAAAGAGCATTTTTCGATTGGTAAATATAATAAGCTATAAAATAAGAAGTTCGAACCCTATACAATTCTCGACAAGATCAATGACAATACCTATAATTGCCTATCTTCCCTATGAGTTTGGAATATAATCAAAATTTTATGTAGCTCATTTATTTGAGTATTCGCTCCAAATGATGTTATTTCAAGCTCGAGGTCGTACTTTTCTCATGTGTGGGAGAATAATGCAGAAGATAGTTTTTTGATTTGCTAAGAGTGTCATGTCTTCTCATTAGGATTAAATATGGTTGTTAGGATTAGATAGAGTTATATTTTAGTTAGTATTTTATCAAAATTCTTAACATTGGGTCCAACTAGTTTAGTTTGTTGTTTCATCTTTACCTTATCGTTTTATGGGAAGTTGTATTAGTAGTGTTACATATTGGTGTCAACTTTTCTTAATAGAGGTTGGTCTTTTGTTTATTTCTAATTTGTGACTCTTGTGTGAACTTTAATTTTATTTCTATCTAACACTACGGTGAGACTACAACTACTACAGATCATCAAAGACAAAAGTAAATTTCTTCCTCTAGATTGTTCGATCTGAGGAATACAAAAAAATTGTGACCATGTTCGACGTTCGAGACCCTGATTCCTGTGTTAAGTGATATCAGAGTGTAACATGACCGAGGGTACTTCTCGTGCAGAGTTTGATAAACTACGGAGGAGACATGGATGATGTGAAAGAATAATTGCAACAAATCACTCGAGTCTAATTTGCCTTTTATTGGATCAGCAACAAAACTTTGAAATGTTGAAGAAAAAAAATGAAGGATCACTTACAGGGGCATCTCATCTGAGTGATGATAAAGAGAAAATGCATCAAGCAAAGGGAATACAAAATTCATCAAACTTCAAAATGAAGATGGATCTATCGATATTCAGTGGACATCTTCAAATAGAACATTTCTTAGATTGGCTTGCTGAGGTAGAGTGATTCTTCGAGTATACTGAAATCCCGGAGCACAAGTGAGTTAATCTGGTGGCATATAAGTTGAAGGGAGGAGCGTTGGCATGGTGGGAAAGGTTGCAGGCAAAGCGACATCATCAAGAAAGACCTCCAATTCGAACATGGTCGTGAATGAAGCAACTTCTTCAAGACAAGTTTTTGCCTACTAGAGTAAACACTTTATCAACGATGTTAGGATTGTCATGCATATACCGAAGAATACTTTAGACTCTCTTCTCGCAATAATTTATCCCAATTAGAATCACAACAAATTGCTCAGTACATCAATGGTCTTCGACTATCCATCTATGATTGCATGGAGATGAATCCTACTTTTACACTATCAAATACCATCATCTTGGCTGAACGAGCAAAGAAGCAACATCAAATACCATCATCTTGGCTGAACGAGCAAAGAAGCAACTTGAAAGAGACAAACAACTTTATTTTCGTGTGACAGAACCAACGCAGGCCGGCATGTCTCACATTGTTTATGTGAATCCTTCATATGAAGTAGAGCTCTCACCCGATAAAAGCACCAACAATTCAAATGATGCCCCTAATAAGATGATGATGATGATAGGGAACAAGGCATCCAATCCTTGGGTGACCTAATTAAGTTATAGGTTATCAATGTCGTCAACTAGGCCACTGCTCAAACAAAAGTCCACAATGACCTACTATCAATTATTCACATCAGGAAGATAATAAGGAAGGAGATGAATTAGGAGAATTTGAAAAGACGACAAAAGAAACTAAAGAAATCCCTGATGATGCAGAAGGTGAACATCTTTCTTATATAGTACAACATTTTTTGTTAACTCCAAAGAAAGAAACTGATTCATAGAGACATCAAAATTTTCAAACACAATGCATGGTGAAGAGAAAACTATGTGGCGTGATCATTGACAGTGGAAGTTCATAGAACATCATGTCGTTAATTGTTGTCAAAAAGTTAGGATTACAAGCCGAGCAACATCATGTTCCTTATCGCATCAGCCGGATAAGGAAAGGAACAAACATGAAGGTGTCTTTAGTTTGCATAATGCTCATATCCATTGATAAGAGCTTTCATGATGTGTGTTTTCGTGTGATGTGTCAGATATGGATGCTTGTCATATAATTTTGGGGAGACCTTGGCAATTTGATGTCAAACTGATGCATGATGGATATGAGAATACATATGTGTTCAAACATGGGGGTCACAACATCAAACTACTGCCAATGTTTGCCAAAAATGCCAACATTTTGATTCAAAAAAAAGTAAATTCTTGTTGACAAAACCCCATGACTTCTCTTTGGCCCTACGAGTCACGGGCATGTATTTTGTTTTTGGAACATGGGTTCAATTTCAGCCCCACAATAGAGAATGCCAAATTAGGTGCAATATTTGTTACAAGACTTCCTTGATGTGTTCCCTAATGACCTGCTTGCAAGATTATCTCCTTTTAGAAATATTCAACATAAAATTGATCTAGCTCATAATGCTAACTTACTAAACTTGCCACATAATAGAATGAGCCTACGGGATCATCAAGAGCTGCAACGGCAAGTTGATGAGTTACTAAAGAAGGGCCTAATAAGAGAGAGCCTTAGCCCTTGTGCGGTACTAGCCCTCTTGGTCCTAAAAAAGGATGAGAGTTTGATGCATGTGTGTTTATAGTCAAACAATTAATTAGATTACAATCAAGTATCGATTTTTCATTTCATGATTGGAGGACATGTTAAATATGTGAAGCGATGCAAATTTTATCTTAAAATTAGACTTTCGCAGTGGCTATTACCAAATTAAAATCATAGAAGAAGATGAATGGAAGACAACATTCAAATGAATCTGTGGTTTATGTTTAAATTGATGCCAAATGATCAAAGGAACAGATAGAGAAGACGAGATTGACTTTCATCCTTTATCATTCATTTTCAAGTAAATCTTTCATTCATAATTTGCGCTTGAATTAAGGAGACATTTGCCTATCTATTTTCTCCATTTATCTTTTTTCTTCTCTCGATTTCCCTTCCTTATAAGACACACTTAAGATCCTAGTAAAATTTTTCATTTAAAAACATCTTATAATATTGGGCAAGATCTAAAGAACCTTTATGGGTTAGAAGTTGTTTGTTATTTAAATTTGGAACGAAATTCATCTGGTTAATTAGGAGTTTCACCCTAATCAAAATTTATTGCAGAAATTATATGGTTAACAAGCCACACATGATTGCAGAAATTTACGCCACTCGTACTGGTAGCTCTAGGGAGAGAATATCAATATTATTCTTCAAACAGGGAAAAATGATGGAAGCCTTACACCACTTATCCTAAGAGGTCTTTAACTCTGAGCATCAAATCTGAGGTTAAGTATCCTGTGTGCCCACATAACACACTTTCAATTGGATCATTTACCGTACAAATCCTACCTTGCAGAGAATCATTAAATCACCCAAAAGTACTCCTAAATACACCAATTGATCATCAATGCACTTTAAGAACAATCTTTTAGGACAAAAGTGTAATAAAATACAATTTCTAATTTCATAAAAAAAATTAATGTGCATTCTTAAGGATTCATTGGTCTTTACTACCAAATGTAATTGCAAACTACCGAGTACTTTGTCTTCACCTATTCTTGTAATGCCATCGACAGTCCACTGCGGTAGTGAAAACCTACAAAATATTTTGAATTTACATTCATACGAACAACTTCCAAGTGCTCCATACAGCTGACTGCATAATATTTTCATGAAGTGACTCGCTTAGTGAAAGGCTTTCTCTTCATTCAAATCTCCTCTCACTTGAGATTCTTTCTAGTGTAACATTCCTCATCTGTTCCATTCCAGTTCAGCCCCTGACCGTGACCGCAAAGAGTCATCTGGCTTGATTGCACTAGCAAATGCATGCCAACCTAGCAGATATGGAACGATGAACTGCAGACAGCAGAGAGTTAGCATTTGAGAACACCTGTATACTAGTCTACTGACAGACCTCTGACACTAGTCATTTTTAGGTTGCATATAGTTTTAACATATAAATTTATGCTAAGCAGAGAGTTTAGCATCTCTAGCTAGCATGATGAATTTATACCTTTCTTAGTAAATTCAATGGTGCTCATTTTAGCTATTGATATCTAGCTGTCAACAAGGATCCCTTCTATGCTTGAGTTATTATATCAAACTAGAACCAGATGATTAATTTACAAGCCAGCAGAATGAAAAGCAAAGAATTATAGGGAGGAGATGCCATACATTGAAAGCTGAGATCAGAATAGTAAACTCTGCTTTTGTAATAGGAATATATATACTTTCATCCACATTCACAAGACGGTTCTGGACACCTGCAAAAATAACCATGCTTTCATTGTGACTTTGCAGGAAATGCAATACCACAGAAATAAAGATCTTGTCAAGATTAACCTATTGGAGATATTTTGTTCACGAAAAGGTCAAACATGTACTCTAAGACATAGTCCACTATTTTGGCAGGTTATTTTCAAAAAAAAAGCAAAGAGATGGAAGGGTAATGGCTAAATTTTACCTTGAAGCAATGTATTTTTTTCCCATGAACAACAACAAAAAAATAATCCATGTTTTGCAAACTTCTTGTTTCAAAATCTGGGTCTCATAATCAGCTCATGATTTTTTTTGAGAAAGAATCAGCTCATGATTGTTCTTCACCACTTAGGCCATGTTTGGGTACTTTGGAAATTTGTATACCTTATTAAACATCGTCTTACCATGGTTGATAAACCCTTGAAAAAAAATTCAACAGGGGTGTTTGGGTACACTTTTTGGGAAATTTCAAATATTCCATAAAATTATAAAAAAATTAAAATTATATTATTAAAATATAATTTGAAAAGATATAAAATAATAGACAATATTATTATACCAAAAAAAATTAGTAGACAATATAATAAATTGCTTTAGAGGGTCAATGTAATAATTTATAAAATATAATAGGAAGTCCTCCAAGATAAAATTCTATCGTTCCCCACTTCCCCTACTCCATCTACTTGTGACCTCTTATGTGCATGTCATCGTCCTGCACAATGGAAATTTCCATGGAAACAATCTGACATCTCTGTTAATGGTTGTAAATAAACAGTTGAAGCTAGAGTTTTAATGCTTACAATCTCTGGAACAAGGTTTTGGGTAAGAAGATGGTGAGAGCAAAGAGAAACTATGCGTTAACGAAACTACGATAATATTATATAAAACTACATTCTTATATTAGTTTTTAAAGTATACATTACAAAGTAGTAAAATATATTATAATTCATAAATAGTACTATAATATATATATTGTAATAATAGGTCAATGACAAGAAGAAAGTAATGAATTTTTTTAGAATAAGATAACAATGAAATTATGAGGTTCGACATCATTTTATTATGTATTGAACCCAAAACATAGAGTCCTGAGTCATTGAAAATGTGTGTCAAAAACCAAGAAGGAAAGATAATGGTTTTTTTTTTTTGAAAGAAGGGAAGGATGGCTACCTTTTTGTAGCATCCATATATATATTAAAATTGAGAACTATATAATTTACATGAGGTTAGAAAGGACAACAAAAAAACGGGCTCGTGGGTGCAAACACCCATACAAAAACCTATCCGAAGCCCCACTCACTAATCAAAAAAGACACATGGTGTACAATATTCTCGATGTAACACCTCTCCCCCTTGAAAATGGTACGGTTCCGTTGTAGCCATACCCCCCACAACGTGGCAAAAGCCATCACCACCGATCGTCTCCAACCCTGGATATCGTGTGCGCTGAGGGATCTGAGGGAACTCCAAAAACTGACCACATCCGATGCATCGACCCCGGCGCACCCAATCTGGTGCCACACCCCAATAGCTGTAGGGCACTCAAAAAAGAGGTGGGCGATATCCTCATCAGCCGTCTGGCATAGTGCACAAGTGGTAACAGTGTGAGGTGCCCACCTGGCTCTATAAGTCCGGGTGATGATCCGACCTCGTCTCAATAGCCATGCAAAGATCCTGACTTTGAGAGGTGTACGACTCCGCCAGATGTGAACGCAGTCCGCTTTGATGACCTCTGGGAGTGAGCTAGTAGGAAGCAACTGCTTGTATATCCCGTGTGCGGAATACCTGTTTGAGAGCCATATCCAACTATCTGCTCTGGAGTCATATGGGTGGAGCCTCGAAATCCGGTCAAAGAGTGCAAGGAGGTCCTCAAGTCGTCTATCTGACAACCCTGGTCTGAATAGCGGAGTCCATGCTCCGCCCCCGGAGCTGCCTGTGGGTGACCAACAACCCGCAACTGATGCGGACCTGTCTGCTGATAGTGCTGCCAGCCTGGGGAATGTCGTGGCTAGCGTGTCTCCAGGTAGCCACTCATGGTCCCAAAATCGAAATTCTGTCCCAGAGCCAAGGGAGGCCTGAAAGAAGCGCCTCACCATCGGGAGAATTTTGGCGACACCTCGCCAGAAGGAAGACGAGCCCCTGGGTATATGCTGACGGGACTCCCATGATAGGTCCCTACCATAGCATGCAAAAAAGACCCTGCTCCACAGATCATCACCAGCGCCCATAATCCGCCCGACCCATCGCGCAAGTAGTGCACAATTGGTCAAGCGAAGGTCTCGAATCCCTAGCCCACCCTCTGGGATCGGGCGACAGAGCTCACTCCATGCAACCAAGTGCACTGCCGACTGCTCGCCACTACAACCGCGCCAAAAAAATCTGCTCCTCAAGGTGTCAATGCGACTCTCCACCTGTGCTGGCATCCGGAGAACTGACATGTAATAAATGGGAAGTGACGAGAGTACCGATTTCAAAAGAACTAATCGGCCACCTCGGCTCAGCAATCTCGAGCTCCAACCATGTAACCTCTGCTCCATGCGCTCGATAACTGGTGTCCAGCTGCGAGACCCAATGTGGCGGTCAGATAGAGGGAGGCCCAAGTATGTGATCGGGAGAGAGTCGATGGGTGTGCGCAGTTCCTCAGCACACTGCGCGGCCTCATCTGTCGTCATGCCAAAAGGGATGAATGCTGACTTGTTGTGGTTTATCTGTAGCCCAGAGGCAGCCCCAAACAACTCCACCAGGATAGCCGTACGTCGTGCCTCCGCATGTGTCCCCTCAATGAAGAATAAGGTGTCGTCTGCATACTGGAGGAGGGGAACGAGGTTACCACTATCCTGCGACGAGAATCCTCGAATGATACTAGCCTCACATGCCGAGAAGGCGCACCGGGCTAGGGCATCCACTGCGAGCACGAAGAGCATGGGGGCTAGGGGGCATCCCTGTCGTACCCCCCTTTGTGGCTGAATCCAACCACCGGTCGGCCGACCATTGACCAACACTGAGAATGAAGCTGTGGAAACACAACGTTTCATCCAGGTGATCCAAATCCGGGGGAAACCACGGGCCCGCAATGAGTGCCACAAAAAGGACCATGAGACTGAGTCATAGGCTTTTGAAAAATCTACCTTCCACAAAAAACCTTGTTGCCCAGTGCGGCGCCATGATGCAATAATCTCAGATGCCATGGTGTAGCTGTCAGAAATGGATCGGCCTCTGATGAATGCTGACTGTACAGGGTGAACTAGATCATCCAATACCACCCTCAATCGGTTCGCCAGTACCTTAGCCACAATGAGGTAGATGGCATTGGACAGGGCGATCGGTCGATAGTCCTCAATCCGCTCAGCTGAGTTCCGCTTGGGTAGCATGAACAGTAGAAACCGGTTGAGGCGCTCAAATCCTTGATTCCCCTCTGCAAACTCTCGGATAACCGCCATCACATCCTCCCTCAAGATAGACCAAAACTCCTGGTAGAAGAACACCGGGAAACCATCTGGCCCTGGGGAACCCTCTCCATTTAGGCTCTGCAATGCTCGTGTGACCTCCTCCTCCGATATGGCCTGTGAAAAAAAAGAGGTTTGTTCGTTAGATAAAAGAGGGAGACCCCGATCCGACCACCGCCACCGAGGTGGAGGTAATCTTCTCGAGGTCGCCCTGTAGTGTGCTGCTATTGCAGCCCCGATCTGAGAGTGGCCTGTGATCGTATGTCCTCGTACCTCGATCCGATCAATGCGATTGGACCGACGCCTGCAGCTCGCGTGGAGGTGGAAGAATCTAGTGTTGGCATCGCCCTCACGAAGCCACGTCTGGCGAGAGCGTTGCCTCCACTGGATCTCTATCTTCCTATCCTCCGCCTGGACCACTGTCTGGTGGTCCCTCCTCATAGCTGCCTCTTCGATGGTGAGGTCACGGGAGTCCTCAATCTGATCCAGTCTGGAGATGGCCGTGAGAGCCTCGGTCCTACGCCTCTCCCTCTCCTCCCGTATCTGTCTCCTGTGTCTCCGAAGAAAAGTGCGGAGCCCAGCTAGTCGGGTAGCTAGAGTCCTGGCAGCTGACCCCGTAGCTGGGATGGCAGCCCACTGCTCCTCCACCAGGCGTCTGAAGCCCTCCTCTAGGAGCCAGGAGCGCTCGAACCGAAAGTGTGCACCCGGTGGAGGACCCTCATTGGACCGCCACATGAGTGGTGTGTGGTCCGAAAAGGGTCTCTCCATGGCTTGGACATCCGCCAACTGGTGGGCCTCCATGAGCTCCAGTGAGCCAAGGAAACGGTCTAATCTCGAACGGGCTGACGGTGACGCCGAGCTTCTCCAGGTAAACAAGCAGTTCGTTGGTGGGAGGTCCACCAATGACTGCGATGCAATGAAATCCTGAAACTCCTCAGCTCCACTATCTCGCCCTCGCCTCCTGATCGGGCGGTCTTCAGTGTTAAGAGTAACATTGAAATCACCACCGATCAGCCACCGGGCCTCTGGACAATGAGAGCGGGCGCTGCGGAGCTCCTCCCATAGTCCACTCCTCAAGGATGCTGAGAGAGGGCCATAAACACATGAGATGAGGTATTGATGACCGTCTACCTTCTGTCGTGCCATCACTGATATGGAGAAACGCTCTACCCAAGAGTCTGTAACCTCAAAAATGTCAGACCTCCAACCAACTATGCAGCCACCAGACCGGCCAACCGACCCAAGGGACAATAATGACACCGTTGATTACAACTTAAGATAATTATAAGTAAATTTGACCTGTGAACTCTGACTCTCGTAACCTCTAATTCATTTTTTTTTCTTTTTTTCTTAGAGGGATCTTTAATCCAAATTTATCATAATTGAGATAAAAAGATTTGGTCATTTCCTACCCGACTGAAAATGCATGCAGAATTTAAAATGAAAAGAGTTTCAGATTGTTTCCTCCACATTAAAGTGTTAAAGTGTGCACCAGTGACATGGTTGAGCATGGCATGCATGTGGAAAGGCTAATCATCAGGATCAGACGTAGAAGTTTAGCTTTTGGCACTTCAACTTTGATTGAAAAGGCATCCTCATCGTAAAGAAAATAATATCATCTGACTGGCTAATTTATAAGACAATTGCCAAGAATTCTATGTGCACCTTAGCAAGGTCAAATATTTTCTACTAAAGGTAAATATAATTACTATTATCAGTATGAATATAAGAAATTACTCAAATTGAAGAAATGCCCTGTGCCATCTGGAAGGGGCTCCACCCTTAAGACCTTCCTAATCTTGCCTTCTTCACTGTAGAAACATAAAACCCATGGATGAAAAATTTAGTCTTCAGTTCACTTAGACATAATAGTTTTACCTATGACCATAAATAACAAGCTGTCTCCAATTCAATTTGGAATAATGTATATATTCATCATGACATAGATATAAGGTAGAATATGCCGCACAATTAGTTAGTAGGGTTCTACATATGAAGTTTGTAAGAGCAAGCATGCATTACATGTGCAGGAACATAAACAAAATGGCAACACAAAAGAAATGGCATCGTCCATGCGAAAATACAAACAGGATATAGTTATAACAAGTATATGTCCTCGCACTGAATAGCTCAAAATCCATTCTTAACAGAATACATGAAAATTATTCACCTTCTTCCTTTATATGGATCATGAAAGAACTCGCATGAATCCTTTGGACCTAGACACATAAGTTGTCCAATTTCAGCAACTGACAATGAGAATACCTGTAGAACACAAGTGAAATAAGTACTTTCAGATACTGCTGAATAAAAACATGAAAATGCTATCTTGCAAGAAAGAAGGCAAACAATGAACATCCAATGCAATGACCACAAAACTAGCAACAAGCTTACAATTCAATCATTCAAGACAAAGGATAACAGGAAGAAACTGTAATACCCCAACTATGTGGTCCCAGCCCATTGACACGTGGCAGCCTCCCATTCCACCCCTAAACCCACTCACTTTCCACTTATAAACCCCTCTTCTACCACCAGTTTCTCTCTCCTCCGAAAATTCCCCATTTTGGGCATAGTTAGTGTCACCAAGAGTTCAAGGAGTTACCTAAGGAGCTCTTCTTCATCCCAACAGGAGATCAAAGGGGAGAGGTGACAAGGTTGCAGCAGGATCAAAGGGAGAGGTCTGCCACGAGTTGAGAAGGAAAGAAGGAGAAGAGAAACAAGTAAGAAGAAAGGAGTCGTAAGAGAGGAAATTAGGGGAAAGCTTGGATCTAAGGTATGTAAATGGGATCCTCTCCTTCTAATATGTTTGATTGTTCGATTGAAATCAATTGTACATGAG
>LTAE01000989.1:37029-64682 GCA_001647135.1 Pontederia paniculata | reverse complement strand
ATATATATTATCTTCTCTTTACTTTGAAAATCACTAATTGAAAAGAACTTTTTGCATGTTGTTTGCTTCTTCCTTTTGAAAATTCTATCATGCAAAAGTATTAAATATGCGATAATTAATAATTAGATACATTGACTTGTGATGTGATACATTGATAATTAGATACATGATCATTTACTTGCTCTACTTGTCATGGAAATAAAGGTATAATTCTACTCTTGTCCTTGCCATTTTTATGCTTATGAATGTGATATTTTTATGAAAAGAAAGAAATGTGAACATGTGAACTTGATCTTGAAATCATTTGTGCCATGATCATAAATGTTGAACTCGTATTCAAACTTAATTAGATGCATTCTTAATAAGTTTGAATCATATGTTGCATGCTTGAACCACAAATTAGTTGAAAAATGAAAAATCATTTTTGCCTACTAATGATTTGAAAATCACTTATGTATTGTTAGTTAGACATGATTATTTGATCAAAGAAAATTAATTCAAGCTCAAGCAATACTTATATGACATATTTATGAAAAATTATATGATGATACTTGATTATGCTAAGTGAACCTATAATTTGATCGATATTTTAGGCTAATATCTTGATATTATGATCTTATTTGATTTCCATCTTAATATGATGACTCTATGAGTGTTTTTTTTTTGAACTACCTTTTGATCATTCACTTTCAAATATCCGCATGTTACTTATGGCTCACTTAGTTAGAAATGAAAAGTATTTTGAAAATGCATATGATTATACTTTAGACATCATGATTATAATACACTCATCGATATACTTTTCTTATGAAACAATCACATGAACCTTAAAGAGTATAGATCAATATGTTCATGACTTGTTACACTACATGGCAATTGGGTGCATGCATCTTATGATCCTTGGTAAACACTATTTGCAAATTATTTTTATCATATATGTGTGAGTTGAAAGCTAATGCATAAGGGTTATTATGAATGTCAAACTTTATACTTATGCATGTTGTTTAAAAAATATATTTGATAAATATTATAAAAGTTATGCTTGATTATAGTATGACATGTTATTATAGTCAAAATTGCATACATGTCTTGAAATAAAGTGTATGAGCTCAATATTATAATGTTTATAACATTGTTGTCTCAAGGCTTTATGCAAAATTTTGATTATATGAAATTACTTGAGTTTTATGTTTTATCCATAGATGCTAAGCTTTTATATTCAATTCTCAATAATCATGCATGAGTTTAAAGGGAGCAAACCTTGTCTTATTTTTTATGGCAAAACAAGGAGAAAAAGAAATATAAATCAAATATGAATGCAAAAAGCTCATATCTAAAATTGAGTAAGAAAGGGAGAGAAAAGTCATGAGTGAAAAGAAGTGAAGAATATGATGAGAAAAAAAAAATCACATATGTTTAGAAAATAAGTTAAAATTGTGATATTTGATTTAGGAGAAGTAAACTTTGTCAATCACGAGACTATTTGAAAATTCTTTTTATGTAACAAAAAGAAGGATGTATGGAGAGATGAATTTAAGAACTTAAAAGGAGAAAAGTTGATAAGTTTCATGCATATTCATATATCTCCTTGAATGTTATATCATAATGTCTTATAACGTGTGTATTTGACTTTCTTATCTCTGATTGGTTGAAAATCTTGCATATATTAAGGGGGAGTATCTTTTGTCTCTTAATTTTTTTAATTCAAATTTTTTTTTATGTGACAAAAAGGAAAAGAAGAAATAGAGAAATATGATATGCTCTTATAACTCCATTTGAAATATTTTTTACAATATTTGATGTACTTATTGTTGAAAAATGGCTTTGCTTATTTCTTTGATATTTGAAAACTCTTTTATATGCAAAGCATGGAGATCATTTTAACTTGATATACATTAGTACATCTTTGTTGTTTGAACTAGATATTGTGTTTTTGATGTGACAAAGGGGGAGAGAGAATTATGCTAAATGAAATGTGTGTGCATCTAAAATGCAAAGTTATAATATTTGTTTATGTTCTCTTTAGGTCTAGTTGAGACATGAATACGTCAATTGTAGATAACTCTGTTAGCTTCCTTTACATCCAAGAATCGTCTCATTCCGATGTCTATACGAAAAGTTATATTCAAAATAGTGAAGGTCTCTAAGTTTAAGGTAAAATTATATGCATTGAACTTTACATCAATCTTTGACCTACTTACCATCTGATTTAGATTGAAAAATTAATAGATTAAATGTAGATAACTTTCTCAGCTTTCCAAAGAATCAAGAATCGCATCAATCGAATATCAGTGCAGAGAGTTATGATTAAACTAGTGCAGGTTTGTCAAGTGATTCAGGAGGAGCGGTCGATCGGTTTATGGGAGCGGTCGACTGCTGCAAGTTTAACGGCTATATTTTGGCAGAATGGTCGACCGGTGGATGGAGCGGTCGACCGTTGGCGAGCTGGAAAGTCTCAACAACTAGTTTTTTTGTGTCAAATCAAAGGAAAAAAGTGTGCAACGTCTATATTGAAGATAAGAGACTATAAAAGAGCATTTTGAGGTGAAAAATAAGTGAAGGCTTTAAAGGAAACATAAACATCAAAGGGAAATCAAGTTTAGAAGTCTCTTGAGCTCAATTTGTTGAATCTTATTTTTTCTCTCTTGTTTTTGAGTGTGAAGTTGTTGTAGAGAGATTGTAATAGAGTATATTTTTTTATTCTTGTTGAGAGGTTGAAAGCTTCATTGTAAGAGAGGTTCACACAAACCTCTTTATTGAAGAAAAATGTGAGATTGAGCTTCCTTGGAAGAGAGGTGTGTCTTACCTCTCGAAGCAGAGAAAATACAGTGTGGTGTAAAGGGGTTCTTCTCCCTAGTTGAAAAGAAGTGCTAGTGGATCTTCGACGGTCTCGAGGTCGAGAAGTTGGAGCGGGGACGTAGGCCAAGTTGGGGTCGAACCTCATCAACAACTTGATCCGTGTCTTGAGTTTGCATTTTTTTTTCTCTTACTTACTTTACTTATCATCTTGCATTCCACCTGTTCTTAATTGAGAATTTACGATTTGAGCTTTACGATAAATCAATTTTAAACTTTCGTATTTTTATTGAGGTACATAGAGAAGGAGAGAGAGGCCAAGAAAGAGAAGAGACGAGAAGAGCTGAGTGAATGGGGGTTGGTTTGGAGGTTTTTATAGCAGGGTTCGGTGGAGTTTTGGGTTTAAGTTTTGAGCTCAAGTGTAATGGGTCATTAACTCTTTTTCCTATTTTTTTCTGGGATTTTATAGGGTTAACTCGGACGGCCCGCCCAGTCCTTGAATGAACAAAAAATTAATCCAATCTATGTTGGATGCAAGCCATGCCATGAATCATTTTATAGCTTTTGTATCATATCTTCGAGCCATATATGTTACGAATTTCTTTTTCTCGTCAAGTATATTGTGATTTTTATTCAGCCAAATATATGCAAGCAATACTAGTTGAACTCAAATCCCTTTTGTAGGAATGAGGTTCCACCTTTAATGCCTCGCCCATTTCTTGCATCACAAGTCAGAACCTAATTAATTAGTCATATGAAATCATTTCCATTTAAAGTAAAAAGAATAATAAATTTTAACAAGTAAAGATTCAAGAATATTTCATAGTTAAAAATATATGTTATTCTATCATTAAGGGCATATTTGGGAATAACGTAAAATCTCAGTGTTATTACGCTATTTTATTTTACTTTATAATAAAAAAATTACAACTAAGCATTTGGTTAACATTTTGAACGAACGAAAATACAATGTATTAGCTTAATTACGTCGTAGAAAAATTATCAAGTTCGATCTACGTAATTTTTTTTTCGATGGTGTCGCACGAGACAAAGAGGAAAAAGTGAATGGTTAACTCTTCCAAACAAATGACCCACACACTATTCATATTAATAAAAAAATAATTGTGTTAATTTATTGCGATCGAAAACATCCAAACAACTAGATAATTATTTTAATATATTATAATATAATTATTTTATTGTTGGAGATAGCAGAAGAAGATTTGGAGTCCAACTCCATCACATTGCACTGTCAGAAGAGTCCAACTCGAGGAGGAGAGAGAAAATTAAAGAGGAGAGAAAGTTTTTTTGGTCTTCGTTTGGAGGCAAGTTTTGATCCGTTTTTAACGAGATTTCAAGCACAGATTTTCTACAGCTTTCTCATTAATCTCTGGTATTTCGGTGAGATACTTCTGACTTCTATCCCGATTTTCGGAGAGATATTTTGTAAGATCTAAGATTATTTCTTGAGACTTTTATTTCTGAATTTCTCTGCTGAGATCAGAGAAGAAACTTTGTTGAATTTTTCATAATGGAAGATTTACTACTCACTCCCGTGGTTTTTTCCTCTCACCTTGAGAGGTTTTCCACGTAAATCTTGTGTGTCTCTTGTATGATTTAATTCTTTTTTATTATTATCATCACCCCATTTAAATATATGCATTAAGAGAAAGAAAATAATTTCGCAAATATTTGTTCAGCCTTTGAATATTCATCATTATTATTTTTATTTATACTAAAATAGATAATTAAATGGTCATTCTCTCTTTTGAAACTAAAATGTTCATACTATTTCTTTTGTAATTATAAGTTTCAATTTAGTTAACAAAAGAAACATGAAGGAATGCATAAGAAGAGCAAAGAAAATAGGTGAAACAAGAATTATGTTGATTAAGTACATACATGAACAAAAGTTAATACAATTCCAGTCATGTATAACAAAAATCGATCGTGATAATAAAATTACTAAATGAATTTCACAAAGATGTCCCAATCACAAACATAAAAAGTAAAGATGATGGTTATGTGTCCATCTTATTGATTAATTATTTTTTTCTCCATAATTTATTGTGTTTTTATAGCCAACTTGACTCCGTAAATATTGGAATTGATAATTGCACCAAAAAAATCAATGTTAGTGGCATGTCAAAATCGATCAGACACGTACTATACAAACACTAATTTAACTATTAATTGAATTATTCGAATGATTAATCAAAATTTTCATTTTTTTACTTTGTGCAATCACTAATTTATCAAAATAAAATTATAAAACAAAATTATGGAAAAATAGGTCCACAATATGTAGGGTACACATCAAAATTTGAAGATGATTTATTTAGGTGGAAAATAAAAAAATGATAAATGATTACTCTCTACTTTTTTTCATTTAGTGAACTCAATTATTTTTTTCAGAAGGAGATTATATAAATAATTACATCACATTATCATCATTCTCAATATAAAAAAACTTCGTGCTAATTGAAAAGATAAGCTAATATATGTTCATATTTAAACAATAATCAAATGAAGAAATTTTACCTTCTATTTTCCATTTCATTTTCGATCTTGAAGTGTACAACTTAGGTCTTTGTTAACTTTCTAGATCATATTTTATTTAATCTTCTTACTCATGTAAAATGCCTTACTAACCTCATGAATATCAAATTTATTAATGGTCAATTGAACCCCCATTTTTATATAAAATGAAGATAAAAATTTCACTCCATCTCTATTGGCAAATAATTGTGTATAAATGACATAACAATACATTTTAGCTTTTACATATAATATTCCTTATATATTTAACATTAGTACAGATTTTTTAAATGATTCATCAAATAGAGGAGGTTATATATGATACCCGCTTATTATTATAATATTTTATTTCATTTAAGTTTAAGTTTCGTGAATATAATTAGGAAGCAATTTCCTTTCATTAACACTCTTCTCTTACGTGGTCTACACTTTAGGAGATATTTCAAAATTCATTTTATATTATATTTACATAACTTCATCTTAAAACTTGTAGGTGACTGTTAAGCCCGTAGCCCAGTACTGTAGAGCCCAAACGAGTCGTGGCCTGCTCTGCACGCGCGCCCAGGCAAAACCTCGTGTGTTCCGTCGTCTAAAATATAAAAGTCGACGAAGATTTTTCTCTCACCTCACCGATCACTTCCCAAATGCTTCTATGGTTTGAAGCTTCAGCGGAAGCTCTAGGAATTACTCCAGATTAATTGTAGATAAGTGAATCCTTCTCTCATGTTGTCTTCTTCTCCGTCCAACGCCTCTTCTGATCCAATGCCTTGTCGGCTCACAGGTGTTTCCTACCGCTGAGTTTGTGCTGCTCTGCAACAATGAAGAAGAACGAGGAAGATGGAGGTATTCGAGCTCCTCCACAGCTCCAAGAACGAGAAAAGAAGATGAGATGAGTTTAACTTTTCCAAAGAGATGATCCCCTGTTACTTTTCTTCTCTCTTATTTATATCTCCATGAATGTCTTTCTTGATTTTCTGTTACAACCGTTTCCTTACAAGCCACATGTTTTTAGTACATGTGTTCAAATGTATCTTTTACATGTGCTCAAACGTATGTATTTACATTTTATTTTGTAATAAAATCCTTTGGCTTCTCACGTCTTCTCTCTGACTTCTTCCTTTGCATAATCTGGGACGTATCATTTACTCCCGCCATAGGAAAACTGACCTCACCCTTGAGGATAAAATTAGGAAAAGAAACCAGAAAACCCTCATAATCCTCCCAGGAAGCATCTTCGATTGCTGAACCTTCCCATTGAACTAGAATCTGACGAACAAACTGACCATGTCGCTTGATAACCCGGGAAGATAGAATAGTTGTAGGCACACACTTAGGGCCTAATATATCCGAAAACTCGGGTAGTTGAGCAGGAGAACATTTTGTTCCATATGCCCGTTTCAACTTAAAAACATGGAAAATCGGGTGAATCCGAGACATAGGAGGAAGTTCTAACTCATAAGCCACAGTCCCAAACCGCTTAAGGATCTTGAAAGGACTGAAATATTTTTTGCCCAGCTTATAAGAAGACTTGTTAGCTATAGAACCCTGTTTGTATTGTTGTAATTTGACCAAAACCAAATCGCCTTCTGAAAACTCCTTGTCAGATCTGTGTTGATCTGTGAAAGACTTCATCCTTTGTTGTGACTATAAAAGTTGTTGCCGTAATAACCTTAAGACTTCATCTCGATCCCCTAGCTCCTTATCCACAGCCTCAATATTAGCTTGACATCGAATATAAGATGGTATAGTAGGGGGAGGTCGGCCATAGACTATTTCAAAAGGAGTCATATGAGAGCTAGAATGATAGGAAGTATTAAATAAATACTCTGCCCAAGGTAAAAATTTGACCCAAGTAGTAGGTTTTTCCATAACAAACCCACGTAAATATTGTTGTAATACTCTGTTCAACACCTCAGTTTGGGCATCTGATTGGGGATGATAAGCAGTACTCATGCACAATTTAGTGTCACTGAGTTTGAATAGTTCCTTCCAAAATGAACTGAGAAACATTGAGTATCTATCAGAGACAATAGTTCTAGGATAACCATGAAACTTGACAACCAAGTTGACAAACAATTTGGCCACCTTAGTTGCAGTATAATTGATAGGTAAAGGTCCCAAATGAAAATATTTGGATAATCTGTCCACAACTACCAAAATAACAGTATATCCATCAGAATTAGGTAAAGTAGTCACAAAGTCCATAGAAATGTCCTCCCATATTCTATCAGGAATAGGTAGAGGTTGCAATAAGCCTACATGAGTAGACATACAATACTTAATCTGTTGACAGATCAGACAATTACGAATAAAATATGTTACTGGTTGTTTAAGGCCCTTCCAATAGAATTCAGCAGATAATCTTTTGTAAGTTTTAAGAACTCCCAAATGGCCTCCCACAGGAGTTTCATGAAACTCTTGTAATAATAGAGGTATAATCGTGGCATCATGTGGTAAATAAATCCTTCCTTCATGGAACAACAACCCATCATTATATACCAAAGGTGGCTGAACTAATTATCCCTGTTTGATAGCAGTAATCAATTGATGCACTCGAACATTAGAAACATATTCTTCTTTAATTTGATCAATAACCTAAAAAATAGGCATTGATAGGCCACATAATTGGCTATCAGATAAGTGTTGTCGAGATAATGCATCAGCAATTTTATTGTCTGCCCCAGGCTTATATACAATAGAATAGTCATAGCCACACAACTTAGCCAGATATTGTTGTTGCTCAGGAGTCTGAATCACCTGAGTTAAAATTTTCTTTAAACTCTTGTGATCAATTTTGATAACAAAGTGATGTCCCAAAAGGTATTGCCTCCACTTCCTAACAACTTCTACAATAGCAAACAACTCCCTTACATACACAGAAGCCTTCTGCATTCTAGGAGATAACTTCTTACTGAAATAACATATAGGATAAGAACCTTGAAGTAATACAGCTCCAATACCAGAGCCAGAAGCATCAGTCTCTAAAATAAACCATTTTGTGAAAGCTGGTAACTTTAGAATAGGAGCTGTAATTAAAGCATTCTTGAGAGTTAGAAAAGCCTGAGTGGCTGAATCAGTCCACTTGAAAGAATCCCTTTGTAGAAGATCAGTTAAAGGACTTGCAATGGAATCATAACCTTTAACAAATCTGCTATAATAACCTACCAAACCTAAGAAAACTCTCAATTGCTTAATATTAACATGCACAGGCCAACCTCTTACTGCAATTATCTTCTGCTCATCTGGTTCCACCCCTTGTAAAGAGACAACATGTCCCAAATACTCAATCTTAGTCTGAGCAAATTGACATTTGCTTAATTTCAAGTAAAACTCATTATCCTGTAGACATTTTAGGACAGTAGCCAAATGACTTAGATGAACCATCATATCTGGGTTGTATATCAAAATATCATAAAAAAAACAATGACAATTTTTTTAAGATAAGGAGCAAACAGTCTATTCATAATAGATTGAAAAGTAGAAGGGGCATTAGTTAAACCAAATGGCATAACTAACAACTCACAGTGGCCTTCATGAGTTCTAAAAGCAGTCTTATGGACATCTTCCTTAGCCATTCTAATATGATGATAACCAGCTCGCAAATCCAATTTAGAAAATATAGCAGCCCCATGTAACTCATCAAGTAATTCATCGATAGTAGGAATTGGAAATTGATCTCTAATAGTTACGCCATTAAGGGCTCGGTACTCCACACAAAATTGCCAAGTACCATCTTTCTTTTTAACCAACAGCACAGGAGAAGAAAAAGAACTTGAATTGTGCTGAATAATTCCTTCAGCCATCATTTCTGTAACCAACTTCTCAATTTCAGACTTTTGGAAATGAGGATATCTATATAGTTTCACATTCACAGGCTGACTCCCTGGTATCAAATGAATGTGATGTTGAACCTCCCTCCAAGAAGGCAAAGTAGTTGGTACTGAAAAGACTTTATCAAATTCTGATAATAAATTTTGAACACTAGGATCCAAAGTCTGAATATGTGCCTTATTATCTTCTTTCAGTGATAGATGAAAACAAGACATAACCTCCTTTTGAACAATTAACCTCTTCAATTGATGATGAGAAATTTCAGTAGAGATAGTATTATGAGTCCCATTGAGAACAACCATTTGACCTTGCCTCACAAAGGACATTGACAACTGTTTATAATCCATAGTAACTGGGCTCAACTTCTGCAACCACTGCACCCCTAACACCACATCAGCTCCTTCAATGGGTAAGACATAGAAATCATCAACAAATGGAATGTCTTGTATTATAATCTATCTCCATCTTTGAACACACACCAGCACATTTAAGTTTGTCGTCATTGCCAATCATTACATTAAAATGAGAAGAAGGCATGACTTGAAGTCCCAAGTGAGAAATAATTCTTTCCCTGATAAAATTGTGTGTAGAGCCACTATCCACCAAAATTATAACTGAAGAACCTAATATAACTCCTTGTAACCTCAGTGTTTGTGGCTTAGGAACTCCAGCTAGGGCATGGAGACTAATCTCCAATGATTCCTTAGGTGTCTCAAATCCACTTTCCTCTGATGGTATTACAGATATATCATCCTCTTCGGCCACTAATAACAAAAATAGTTGTTTACACTTATGACCTCTGTGGAATTTCTCATCACAATTATAACATAACCCTTTTTCCCATCTTGCCAACATTTCAGAAGTTGATAACCTTTTAACTGGTAAGACAGAATTATGAACTGAAACTTTAGGCACAATCGGAGAAGAGTTAGATGAAGAAGAAACATTGCTAGACGCATATGGTGGCCTCATAGATAAAGGTTTAGGTGCTGCAGAATTTGCAGAAACTATAGGATATTGAATATGCTGAGATACAGCCATAGGGTCATTAAACTTTTCTTCTTGAAGTTTAGCCAAACCAATAGCCTGCATTAGGGTTTTTGGTTGAAATGCTAATAATTCTCGCCTGATGTGAGGTTTTAAACCTGAAATGAAATAGGATAGTAAAAATGATTCAGAAAGTCCCACCACCTTGTTAGAAAAAGCCTCAAACTCTGATTGATAATTGAGAATAGATCTTGTTTGAATCAATTTAGATAAAGCCTCTTGATAATCCTCAAACTCAGAAGGACCAAATCTCACTTCTAAGGACTTTAAAAATTGAGGCCAAGAAGACAGTTGTTTATTTATGTGCATCCATTTGTACCACTGTAAGGCAGCCTCTTCAAATGCAAATGAAACCACAGTAATTCTGTTTTCTTCAGCCACATTGTAAAACTCTAAAAATTGTTCAGCTTTAAATGTCCAATCTAAACCTCCAGAAAACTTTGGAATATCCAATTTCACATTTCTAAGAATAGAAATAGCCTCATTAGATATGTTTTCAGTATTAGGTCTTGCAGAATTCTGAGGAATTTAACCTGAAGTACTCTGACCCGAACAAGAATCCATTTGTTGTGCAAGATCATCATATTTTTTTGACAATGCATTCGTATTTTCAATAACAGAATTCAATTGTTGTTCCATGAATGACTGCATTTTGATTACAGCCTCTTCAATTCGAGACCAACGAGTACCATCAGCCATTGCCACAAGCAATCAGAAAACCAACTAAAGATAATTCAAGACCATGAAATCCAAAATACCGAAACAGCAAAATCAAACAAGATCAGCAATACAAGAACACCAGACAAGAAGATCAAAATACAAGAGCACCAACGTTAAGCCCGTAGCCCAGTACTGTAGAGCCCAAACGAGTCGTGGCATGCTCTGCACGCGCGCCCAGGCAAAACCTCGTGTGTTCCGTCGTCTAAAATATAAAAGCCGGCGAAGATTTTTCTCTCACCTCACCGATCACTTCCCAAATGCTTCTAGGGTTTGAAGCTTCAGCGAAAGCTCCAGGAATTACTCCAGATTAATTGCAAATAAGTGAATCCTTCTCTCATGTTGTCTTCTTCTCCGTCCAACGCCTCTTCTGATCCAATGCCTTGTCGGCTCACAGGTGTTTCTTGCTGCTGAGTTCGTGCTGCTCTGCAACAATGAAGAAGAATGAGGAAGATGGAGGTATTCGAGCTCCTCCACAGCTCCAAGAACGACAAAAGAAGATGAGATGAGTTTAACTTTTCCAGAGAGATGATCCCTTGTTACTTTTCTTCTCTCTCTCCATGAATGTCTTTCTTGGTTTTCTGTTACAACCGTTTCCTTACAAGCCACATGTTTTTATTACATGTGTTCAAATATATCTTTTACATATGCTCAAACGTATGTATTTACATTTTATTTTATAATAAAATCTTTCAGATGCTTTGGTTTCTCATGTCTTCTCTCTGACTTCCTCCTTTGCATAATTTGGGACGTATCATTGACCTGGTATACAATTAAATTGGTCAAGTACATTTACCGAAAAATTGATTGATATCTATTAATAATTTTAGGATCATTAATTAATACATTTTAATTTTTTACTTCATCCGAAGAAAGAAAAAAGAGTTATAGAAAATTAGACATCTTTCACCTCCTCGTTCCATATTTTTTTTTGTTTTTATTTTTTATTTCAATCATCCCTATTTATATTTTATGTTTATTTTATTTCTTATCAATATTCATGTTTCTCTAAAAACTTATAATCAAATAAATTTAAAATAGTTATTATAATATTATAATATTAAAGTTGCATGCATGGAATCAATTATAAATATTTTTAATTTATTAAAAAATACGTAAACTGGGTGTTTCCTAGTTATATAATAGGCAAGAAAAAAATGGTTACTTGTGCCATTTGTAATTGGAAGAGGCGAGGCAATTATTAAATTTTTATGGCATTTCGGGTGTTTGACTTGATCTAAGGTCAACCAAAACCTTTAAATATAGATAACTTGGCTTATTTTACTTGTTACTAAAATTTTAGAAAGAAAAAAAGAGTAAGGGTTTGATTGATATGATAAACAATACGACATCAGAGTAATTGAGGTTGAGCTTTAAATACTGAAATGATAATAGGAAAAAAGCTTGAAGGCGAATTATTTTTACTCGAGAACACAAAAAACAATGTTGAACCAACTACTTTTTTAAATTACTAATAATTAATAAAGAGGAATGGGAATGAGAGAACAAGAGCGATGCCACAAGTTTGATACTTCAACCCTTGTCATTCACGTACGTACTTGAGTATTTTCAGAAGGAATGTCCGGACTAATTCAACAACGCTTCCCCAGAAAAAAAATATTATTATAGTTTTTCTATTCAATTAATATTTTTTATTAAAAATATATTCCTTTTTTTAAATTTTCACATTTTATTCAAACATCAATCACAACTAATCTATCAAATTAATATTTTAATTTTTATCTTCTTAATTCTTTCAAATATTATTAAAATTAATCGATCAAATTAGTACAATTTTAAAACTTGTTAATACCGAAATTTTAGGAGTCAAACGTTGCCCATTCGAAAAAGAAAAATAAGTCCTTGTTTCAATAATTTCATCGTGCAACTCTCAATATTTATTTATTTATTTATTTATTTATGAAAATATTCATCTCTTCACTTAATAATTAACAATTGAAGAGGCCAGAGCCGTATCATCAGCAGCAAAAGTAAAGGGGTTGGGTATAAAAGGAAAAATCCGATGTAATACTATCAAATGTTAATCTTGTTCCCTCTTACAATGCATGAGAGATTGCAAATATTGTTAAAAGTAAGGCCATTTTCAAAGGATGAAAAAACGTAGTTTGTATAAAATATTCTTTTACTACGTAATTGAACTTGTATTGTGAACTTACAAATTTTGTTGCCAAACACCTCCGTGTATTTTTTTTTCAACAGCCATAATAATTACAACGTAATAAACAATTACGGAAATATTACAACAATTCCAAACATCTTATTATTTGAGATATTGCCCCAAATCACACATGACAAATGAGATTCTCGGAAAAAATATTTTATATTTAAAAAATTAAACTCAAAATATTATTTCAGAAAAAATAGGTTATTCTTTTGGTAAAATAGATTACTTGTTATCCATCATTTATATTTCATCTCACAGTTGAGTTGAAAAATTATCAATCTCAGAAGTTTCAATAATGGAACGGAATGAGTATATGATGCAACCACTGTATAATAATAATATTTCTTTTATTAATTGATTGGACCTTTTTTCCCTACTTTACCCGCCATCATTTGTTATTAACTTTCTTTTTTTATGATTTATTCATTTGTATATTTACATTTAACACTATTTGAAAAGAAAAGCAAAACTTTTAAAGTTAGTAGGCGTTTTTTTTTTAAGCCAAAGTAAAGGATAAATGTATGATTAGATAATAGTAGTGCGAATTCAACGGTGTTAGCTATTTTGATAGCTCACAACACATGCTGCCAGGAAAAAAATAGACAAGTATTTAAAGAATTAAAGAGAAAAAAGGGGAAATTCTAGTTTAATAATGGCAAGTGGAAATAATCTAAAATAAAAAATGTTGGAAATAAATGAATCTGATGTTTCAATATATCTCAAAAGTGAATATTAACAAAGATGAGTTATTTTTAGCGGCTCAAAAACTTTGGAAAGGTGAAACAAAAGTTTTTCGATCACGATTTTAGCGATGTTTAAAATTATTCAGATTAATTATTAACATTCGACAATTCAATATTCTGACTTAAGTTAAAAAATAATAATCTAATTAAAATTGATAATTTGAGAAATCAAATTCGGATGTATTAGCTCTCATGTATTTGAAACACAATTTCGCTAATGTCAGCTAAATTTAATTCGTGAAATATTTTCATCAGCCCATTTTGGGGTTCATGGGCCGAGAGGAACTAACGGCCTGCTAACTACTCCTCGTACTTTTTTTTTCTCTCCATCTCTGCAACTGCCGTCATCCGCAGCTGAGCGTTCAATTCACAAAATTAATATCTCCCACTAACGACCCCAATTTTGGCATTTGTGAAAGGAACCCTCCAAAAAGTTCACAATTGAGAAGAGCGGAGTCGCTTAGGTTTCAGATCTCTCGAATCCGATCTCTCCTGTCGATCCATCGGAGTCGCCAACCATGGATTTCATGAAGGTTTTCGATCAAACTGTGCGCGAGATGTAAGTCTGAATTCGCCGATCTGCTGACTATGATTCCACAAATTGGTTCTTAGTTCGATCTGGAATTTGTTTTGATTCGGCTCTTTTTTTTTCCGTTTGCTTGTTCTTTCCTGTTCAAAGCAAGCGAGAGGTTAATCTGAAAGTTCTCAAGGTTCCGGAGATTGAGCAAAAGGTTAGATTTCCTTTTCTTTTGCTTATGTGGTAGCGAGATCTTAGTTCATCGTCATCATCATGTCTGCACTGCTTTGATATCTGTAGTTGGTTTCGGGTTTGTGATATCTACTTTTTTGGATACTGAATTAGGATATCGAGTGGACGAGTGTATTCCTATGAGTATGTAGCTGGAATGTGCATACTTTAGGATTCTCAACTATTTAATGTTAGCTCATTGAGTTTAATATACTGTTGGTGCCTTGGTGGTATAAAATGTTTAATAAACCGTGTTAATTTGAGTGTAATGGACTGCAGAGTGAGTTTTTATTGTATTTCTCATAATTGAAGGGTTGTGTGAATATATTTGAGTTGTGTTATTCACTATTGAAAAATATTTAGGTTCTTGATGCGACTAATGATGAACCTTGGGGTCCTCATGGAAGTGCTATGCAAGAGATCGCACAAGCCACAAAGAAATAGTAACCTTTCCTAACTCTGTTCACTTTTGAGTTTGGGATCCTTCTGTTTCTCCTTGTTGATTTCGGGTTTTAGTGCTGAAATAGGATTCTACTTATCATTTGTGTAGTACAGAGTGCCAGATGATTATGGGTGTACTTTGGACAAGGTTGAAGGACAGCGGTCCAAACTGGCGTCATGTTTACAAGGTGACTCTTTGACTGCTGTCTTGTATGTGGATGGACCATTTCGAGCTTATTATGATTCAGGTTTCCTGTTGAAACTTTTGCATGCTTACTTATGTTGAACTTTTTTCTTGTCAGGCTTTGACAGTTCTTGAGTATTTGATAGCCAATGGTTCAGAACATGCACTTGATAGCATGCTTGGGCATACATATCAGATCTCAGTATGTCTTCCATGCTGTTATAAGATCATTTCATTTAAACTTGCTGGTTTAATCTTTATTCGGCTTGTTCATTTTCCTTAGTCTTTTTCATGTTCATGAAGGTACTATCAGGGTTTGAGTATGTAGAGCCTAATGGAAAGGACTCAGGGATCAATGTCAGGAAGAAAGCTGAAACTGTCATGGCCCTTCTCAATGATAAGGATAAAATACAAGCAGTGCGGGAAAAAGCTTCTGCTAATCGAGATAAGTAAGACATGCAGTCACAAATTAAGTTCTCTAATACGTTTGCTCTTAAAAAAACTACACTGATTCAGAAAAGATAATATTTTTCAATTTTGCAGATACTTTGGGCTTTCATCTACTGGAATAACAAATAGGTCAAGTACAGCCTCTTATGGCAGCAACAGCTATCAAACTGATCGTTATGGAAGCCAAAGCGGTTCGAGGGAATATGATTCTTTCCAAGATAGCTATAAAGATGGAGAAGATTATGGAGAAAGAAAACCCAAGTGGAACCGGAGAAACAATGATGATAGGTCTCAACCTATGACCGAGGAAAATGAAAGTAGTAAGCTCAAGAAGGGAACAAGAAAACATACAACGTAAGCAGTATCTCAGTTATCTATGTCAATTTTGTCTTTGTTTTGTTCTTTTATATCATGATTGATTTTAAGAGAGATTCAAGCTTATTGTGATAATGGAAAAAACAAACTTTAATGAAAACTACCTGAAAGTAGTTTGATACACATTTTATGCTATATTAAACTTCTTTTGGGCTAAAACAAATAGGAAAGTGTTCACATCTAAATCAGTTTCATGGTAAGTTAAATAAAGATCTGCATTTTCCTGAATTTATCAATGTGGGTCTTGTGACTTTAACTACCTTTCCAAACTTGCCAAAAAGGTCATAAAATTACTACATGTATCAAACTGCACAGCCAACCCTTCAGAAAAAGAAAAACAAATGGCACATTCATCTTTTTAGTCCTCAAAATCAACATTTCATCTTACACGAGCCCTTTATGCTATCATTTTCTGTCTTTTACCATTGCTATACATGGCCAAGGATGTAAAATTCGCTCTCTTTTTTCCCTCACAAAAAAATCCCTCTTTTTTCTCTTGTTTGTTCCTTCTCACTTAAAAAATACTTTAAAGCCCCTGCAGTGAAAAAAAAAACTTTAAGGTCCCTACAATGAAAAAAAAAACAGTTATGGCCATAACTGACAAATCAGAATGGTTGGTGCTTGTATAAGCAAAATAGCCATAGTTCTCTGTATAAGAAAGAGAAGATAGAGGAAACAATTGCATGCCATTACACGTCTCTTTGGTATTGCGCTGTCCAAAACCATTCAGTAAGGTGGATCTTTCAGACTTAGATAGCTTCGTCAACTTCACTCTCTGATATAGTTTACAGGAAAGTTACTGTGTAGATTTCATCTTTTTATGTAGCTGCTTATAGATCTGAATGAATTTCTCAAAGCAAGAATGATTGTAGCGTCTGTTCTTCAGGAATGTAAATGTCATGAATAAATATATAGCGAAATGGCAATACTGTTGTAGTGAGGCTTACATCAAGATTAAGTTGCATATATAAGGGACCCAAACATTGTCTAATATATGGCTACTTACTTTTTATAACTCTGTAGGACACATGATTCCAAGCCATCAGTTTCCTCAAAGCAATTGAATAAACCAGGTGCCTCGCCATCTTCTAAAATTACTAATGTTCAATCAACAGTCAATGAGGATGATTTTGATGACTTTGACCCTCGTGGAACTTCCAGAGCTGGTAAGTTTTCAAGACAATATTTTCTGTTTCCTTTCTCAAAAGAAAATCTTCTTCACCTCTAAGGAACAGATCCTTCATGATTATCTACTGTCTAATTTTACGAAGTGGTAGGTTACCGTTCTATTCCACCAATTGTATTATTAACTTTTTACACAAAAAAATAATAACAACTTTGTTAATAAATATCTGGTGTGGTGTCAGATTCAGGAAACATGAATCCATGCAGTCTATGATGAACATTGAATTTGTCAACATCTTTGATCATATATCTTCAATTTGTACCATATAAGCCATGACTGCTGTTACACACCTTTCTAATTATTTACACTCCACTTCGATAGCTGAACAACTAGTCATGTTTGCCTCTGGATTTATATTATAGATTGCACATGCATTTGACTTTGTTATTGTATATGCACACATGCATAAGTGCTTGTGAATCAGGGTAAACTGGGTGTCTTCTGTGATAAATAGTGTGGTTTTCTAGGATATGCCAATTCGTCATCTCTATTATTGGGAGAAGAAGCTATATAAAGATATGCCAATATAAAAGTTGAGTCACCACAGAAACTTCATTAAGAGTCCATGTTTCTTTCTATTTGCAGTAACTCTTATATTGTGCACATCACTTGATCCTTTGTTGTTCTAAGGCGAAATCATTACGAAATGTTTGTAAAAGTCAGTCTCTTCTTTATTTCTTTACAATCACTGAAGAAATTTTAGTTTTATGTCAGTTCTGTTTTTTGATAAGTGCTTTTACATTACCTTGGTTGAGTTTGTTATTTGTTCATCTTGAATATGAAAATTGTAAATGTAATACTAATATTTTTTGGCTGATCTTTGTTGTTTTGAGTCATTAGATCGATTGACTTATTTGATTCTTAGTCTTTCATTCATTTGATTCTGCAGCATCAGCCAATACTACCTCTAACCAAGTTGATCTATTTGGGGAAAGTTTGATGGGTGATCTCATGGATGTGTCACCATCTTTTCCTACAAAACCAACCATATCTGATTCTGCAGCTACTTCTGATGTTGATCTCTTTGCTGATGCAACTTTTCAGTCAGCCTCGCCTTCTGGAGAAGCAACAACAGAAATTCATGTGCAGGTTAATCCTTTATTTCAAGTAAAACTGTTATGGAAGCAGTCAAGTCGGGCTTGTGACATTGTTTAAGAAACCCAGCATATACTTATCAAAAAAAAGAAAAAGAAACCCAGCATATATATACACATATTTTATATATATATATATATATGTGTGTGTGTTGTATTATGCATTAGTGCATTAAGATTGCTTGTACGAATAGCTTTTCTTTTTCTTGAAAGTGAAATAACATTGAGAGATGGATAGAAGTATATTTAAAGAAAAAGATTTTGTTTTGGCCATAGATTCACCAAGTTATGTGGTTACAGTTTCTGTTAACAAACAGTTATGACCTTAATGCAGGACAATGTTGATTTCTTTTCCAGTCAACCAGCCTTTCCTGCTAAATTTACCTCAAATGTGGACTTCTTTGCAACTGTGGATACAGGCTTATCTTCTGAACAAAATGCTCCCATTACTGAGGCCACAAATGCAAAAAACTTTGATCCCTTTGCTTCAATCCCACTAAACAGCTTTGATGGTTCTGATCCCTTTGGTGATTTTGCTTCTCATAGCAATCAGGCAACTGGGGAACCTACCCAGCACTCCAGAATTAACAGCCCCGACAGCCTGGATGAGACTTTTGGTGCTTTTACTTCTCATGCTGGACAAACAAACACAGGAACTTCACAGCATGCGGCAAGCATAAACTTCGATGTGAATCCATCATCTTCTACAACGTCAAAGCCTAGTGCTAGAAAAGATACCTTTCAAGTCAAGTCTGGGATCTGGGCTGATTCTTTGAGCCGTGGACTTATAGATCTTAATATATCTGCCCGTGAGTTCCTCCAATTCTTGAAACGGAATGCTGTAGATTATTTGCAACTTTTGCTATGTTTTGACTTTGCTACAAATCTAATCAGTTAATTTTGTTTGGAATATATTGTTAGAATCCTTTAGCTACACAGCATCTTTTATGTCTTCAAAGATCTACTTCATAGGTAGCAACAATTCCTAGTTATCTTGCTGTTTTGACCTACCTTTTGCTGAAAACAGGAAATGCTGCCAAATAAGAATCTTCTAAAAGGAAAACAATCTTCCATGTATAACATAACATGATCATTGCAATTCCACATCATCTTGGCCAATGTTGCACTAACAATTGCTTACTATTGGTTTCTATGGAACTTGATGGACTCATCTTCATTTATGTCATTTCCTCTTTTTCATCTTTGCATTACTACTATACTTATTCTCTTGCTCTTTTGCTTTAGCATCTAGGGCAGAAAAATGAGATGATCTTTAGGAATGTAGGGGATTAAACAACAAAGACAATGTTTTCTCAAAAAAACAACAAAGACGCTGACTAGGCAAATGAGTTGATGTAAGGATATGGGAGGGAACAGAAGATCTAGAAGGATTTCTACAAAAAACAATAGTAAAAGTTGTATGTTGACCTCGTTAATTATTTTTATCCTCACTGGAGCCATTCATCTTATACACAGCACAGCTAGTAAAAGAACAGATTGTGAAATAGTTGGTAGGAGAAAGTTCTGGTTGTGGTGAAAGTTTCAATTTAGATTCTCTTTCTAGCATGCCTTGCCTGTCAAATTCCTTTCTTCTAGATTTCTGAATCACCTTAATCTAAGACGTGTTTCTTTTACTCCATTGTTCCAGCTTCATATTCAATATTATTTAAATCTCTTGCAAGTCGTGATTTCCAAACTGTAGACTGAAGAGACTGATCTGGTTAAGTTATGACTTTAGAATATTAGAAGTGCATATGTTTACTTTTATAGGAATATTTATTTCCTAAGGACATGAATGAATCGAATCTATTAATTCTTTACGCTGTGTATTCTAATGTTGTTTTCCAGCGAAGAAAGTCAACTTGGCAGACATTGGAATTGTGGGAGGGCTTGATGATTTGTCTGATGAGAAGGATAAAGGGGCTCCTTCAGCAGCATTTATGGGAAGATCCATGGGGACTGGGTCAGGTCTAGGTTGGTCTGGATTCCAGTCATCAACCGGGTCTGGGGGCTTCTCAGCTTTCAGCCACCAGGAGTTTGGAAATTTCAAGTAATTCATCTGCTAGAGCTTTTCAAAATTATGTAGTCACGTAAAAGTTCATGCAAGAAGATGCACTACTGCTATGTGTGTTGTATATTGAGATACATTTGATTCAGTTGAGAACGTGTTCTGCTTAAGATTGAATTAACATTCTTACCGATGGCAATATTTCGTCGTGCCATCAAATATATGTTGTTTGATGCTTGTGCCCTCTTAGTGATGTTAATATCATCTCCTTTTGAATGTAATAATTCTAGGAGCGATCCCTTTATTATCATTTCGTTTGAAACTCGGGGCCACTTGTGTATAAAAATTGTTTTCAATTCAAACTGCTGTTGAATTTTTTTGTGTCCGCATAACGGGGAAGATTTTAGTTTCTTAGGGCAGTGATTCAAATAGCTTATTATTATAACCAAGTTTGGTTGGCACACCTGGTTAGCAGGGGTGTGTCCCGGGTTGAGGGACCGGGAGCTAGTAGCCCCGAGTTCGAGCCCCGGAGTCGCCAATTTGGCCAGAGGAATACCACTTCTGCTCTTTCACCTCGACTCCGGATTAGTCAGGTGCTAGTAGCCCTGGACACCGGGGGCTCCTCAGGGGTACCCAAAAAAAAAAAAGAACTATGATGCATTTTAAAATGACTATATTTTATTAAATTGAAGTTATATATTGACCTTCTTGATTGATTTCAAAGTTGTCGATAGATTTTAAAATTATTTATTCATTGTTCGTCTCAGTTCATTTTCTGCAATCTCACTATCACTTTTAGTGCTAATAAGTTTTAATATTTAATTCACAGTAACTAGTTTGCCTATCATTAAATAAAATATATTTAAATAAGAAACTTTTTTTCACCGCGATTATTATCCCCACGTTTTTCATCCCTATAATCTCCTCTACGCCTATCATTACATAAAAGCTGTACAAAATGCACCCAAATCGACGGACAAAATGTTTACCTTTATATCTAACAAGGGGAAAATTTCCAACCTTTTATATCACTTTTTAGTTATTGTACAAATACTTCATTTTAATTAAGTTGGTTGACTATTGAGAAATCGTTTTTTAAGTTCGAACTCCGGAGTTAGTAACTTCGGGTTCGAGTTTCGAAATTTTTAATTTGATAAAATTTATCTTTATTTTATTCGTTTGAATATGAATTTAGTTAAGTGTTAATAATCTAGTGAGGTGTTATCAATGAAAAAAACTTCATTTTTTCCTTGTTATCAAAATATTTCAAAAATAATTTCGTAAATATTCGGCGAGCCCCACAGTAGTGGCAAATTATTAGTATCTCGCAGTACTGGCGCAAATCTCAAAGCAGCGGATCCCAACGACAAGAGTCTGTTCTATAAATACTCGTTAGACCTTGCGGTCTCTTCCTCTCGCGTTTCCTTCGCCTCTCTTCGCTCCACTCACTGCTGCTCCCAATCTCTCTCCTTCGGGGACCGCTTCCAGAGGTAAGCGATCTCGCTCCCGCGTTTAGCTCTTCTCCTCACGTTGCCCTCCATTGCCCTTGTTATATAATCTCGTTTGCCTGCGGCTTCTCTCGTTTCTTCTGGCATTTTTGGGTTAAAAAAGGCTTCTTTTTTCTGCTAGATCTGATCTGGTGCTGGTTTTATTGCTTTTAGAGGTGCATACTGCTCTTCCTTTTGTCTTTCCGAGGTGTATTCTGATCGTGTGATTCATTTTGATCTTTTATGGGCCTCGGGAGTGGTTCTGTAGTCACTTGTCGAGTAAAGTTCGTTTTTTTTATCTGATTCGTTCTTTTAACTTGGTAGATCTGATTAGTTGGTTCATGTTGTAGTTTTTGTTTTAGATCTTGTGCGGTTTTACTGATTTTAGGTTCAGATCTACTTCTGGATGATTATGGTGACGGGATCTGAATTTGTGTGCAGTGAAGTTTACAATCTTTGATTTTTAGTTACCGATAAAAGTTTGATTGCTTGATGCAATATTTTTGCTTTCTTAGTTACTTTTGTCCCGTAATCCGAAAGATCTTAACTTTTTGTCGTGTCCCATATGCTCTGATCTGAGGGTCAGAGGTTTCGATGTATGCTTCTTGGATCTACTTTTTAATTCACATCATCTTTGTTTCAATCGATTTATTTCGAGTTGTCCTACATGTCAACTAAGACGGTAGCTATATATCTCTATGCTTTGCTTTTGGAAACATTTATTGTTTATTTTTTTTGCACAGTGATCAGTGATTTAATTACACTCGAAAATATATTTTCTATCGGTTGCATAAATCTCGAATTATTTTAATCATACTTCTTGATGATATTTTCTTCTTCTATCTGCTGTGCTTATGTTTGTTTATTCTTTCCACTTGAGGAAGAACGGTGAAATAAATTGGTAGCTGGTACTGTTCAGTGATATTCTTTTTTCTCTGACCTGTACTTGTACTTTTTTTTTCCACATTTCTTGGCATGGGTCAATTTGAAGCCTTGATATATTTTTTCCAAATCCAATGAGGCTAAACTTATAATGGTATCTCCACTGTATATCCTGCATCATTGTTTTTTTTCATATGACTCTTTAAATGCATCATGATGTGCAATGTAATAGTTTGAAAAACAATGTATGATTTGGTTAGTCTATATGGCCTTCAAATATTTATCATGTTTTCACGTACATACATATGATTGATATTAGATGAAATGATTCAACTAAAGTGCCTAAGTCAGATATGACATGCTATCGATCTTTTTGCAACCCAATTATCTGTTTCTGTTTTTGTTGTGTATAGGGAATTCGTTTTATTCTTCAGAGAATTAATCATTGTTTCTTTTTTCATGAAATGCTGACTTTTTGTGAATATTTGAAGAAAGATGGCATCTCACATTGTTGGATACCCTCGTATGGGCCCCAAGAGAGAGCTGAAATTTGCATTGGAGTCATTCTGGGATGGAAAGAGCAGTGCTGAAGATTTGCAGAAGGTTGCGACAGATCTCAGAACTTCCATTTGGAAGCAAATGGCTGGGGCTGGGATCAAATATATCCCTAGCAACACCTTCTCATACTACGATCAAGTGCTTGATACAACATCAATGCTTGGTGCTGTTCCCGAGAGATACAACTACAGTGGTGGGGAGATTGGTTTTGATATCTACTTCTCTATGGCCAGAGGCAATGCATCTGTACCTGCTATGGAGATGACTAAGTGGTTTGACACCAACTAGTAAGTTGTCTAATCCACCTAAAAGCTTTCACACTTTTTTACTGATATATTTAATTTCAGAATAATTCTCACATTTCACAAATTTCATCAATCCAGCCATTTCATTGTCCCTGAACTGGGCCCGAATACGAAATTCACATATGCTTCTCACAAAGCTGTATCTGAGTACAAGGAGGCCAAGGCGGTATGTCACATGAAATCTCAATGTTTCTTGTGAATCTTATTACTGGAAGCATCATTCTTTCTTCTTCTCGTTCAATTTATTAAACATAATTAACTTATTTTAGGCAATTTCAATTTGATGTAAGCAGTTTAAATATTAAAGATAAATGCTCAGGAGCTAATGAAGTTGTCTATCTATTGCTTTGTGTTCTTAGTTGTCAACTCTAGTGTAATATTGTTGTTCTAACCAATTTGTTTGATTATGAGTACTTAAGTCTTATTAGATCTATTTTTATTTTACCAAAAAATGACTTCCTTTTTTTTTTGATTTGGTAAACATTTGTATTGTATGTTTCTAGTTATCACATTGCTGAATATATAGTTAAATATTGGGCTTTGAGTTTTTTTAGTTTATGAACTGCAGTCTGTAATTATCGCCTTATGTATTTTCTTTGTAGCCTTTCTATTTCTTCATGAATTAGTTTTCTGTTATAATGTAATTTTTGTTTCTTCTTGTGCAGCTTGGTATTGACACGGTTCCAGTGCTAATTGGACCTGTGACATATTTGTTGCTCTCAAAGCCTGCTAAAGGAGTGGAGAAATCCTTTTCTCCTCTTTCACTTCTTGGAAGTGTTCTGCCTGTTTACAAGTAAGAATTCTTTTCAGCTTCTTGGTAATTTAATTCATAATTCTTATTGATTTCCTCATCATTAAATTCTAATCCATGATATTTTTTTTGCACAGGGAAGTTATTGATGAACTAAAGGCAGCTGGTGCTTCCTGGATCCAATTTGATGAACCAACTTTGGTGTTGGATCTTGAGGCACACCAATTGGAGGCTTTCACAAAGGCCTATGGAGAACTAGAATCATCCCTTTCTGGCTTGAATGTGATTGTTGAGACTTACTTTGCGGATGTTCCATCTGAAGCATACAAGTCAGTTATTATTGATCTCGTTTCCTAATCTTTTCATGTTTCTCAGGGCATGTACTCATTTTTGGTTTTTGCCTGCTACAGGACTGTCACTGCTTTGAAGTCTGTTTCGGGATTTGGATTTGATCTTGTCCGTGGAACAAATACTCTTGAATTGATCAAAGGTAGTTTCCCTTCTGACAAATATCTTTTTGCTGGAGTCGTGGATGGAAGGAACATTTGGGCCAATGATCTTGCTGCCTCTCTCAACACTCTCAATGCTCTCGAGGCAATTGTTGGCAAAGGTAGTAGTCATACAGTTACAGTTTTCTCTTTTAGATGTTTTTGCCTTCTGTATATTCTCTGATAATTTCGTTCTGTGTTTTTAGACAAGCTTGTTGTTTCCACCTCATGCTCACTCATGCACACTGCTGTCGATCTTGTAAACGAGACAAAGTTGGATAGTGAGATCAAGTCATGGCTGGCGTTTGCTGCACAAAAGGTCCTCGAAGTAAATGCCCTGGCTAAGGCTTTATCTGGTGAAAGGGATGAGGTAAATTTATTGTAAACTTAGTTGTTGTTCTTAGTTATCCTTTCTTTCCTAGAGAATACAATGGTTTAGCATCAGATAATTCATTATAGACATTTCTTGTTGCGCTCGTTCTCTAGATTTTAATGGTTCTATGGAGAAATATTGGGGCAATTATGTCATGTAATGTCTTATAGTTCTCTACGATGTGCAGGCTTTCTTCTCAGCAAATGCTGCTGCTCAAGCTTCAAGGAAGTCATCTCCTAGAGTAACTAATGAGGATGTTCAGAAGGCTGTAAGTATCACTAAGTTTTGTTCCTTTATAGTTTTGCAGAGTGTTTCTTCCTTGATGGTTCAATTATGGCATCATATTGCAGGCTGCTGCTTTGAAGGGCTCTGATCATCGCAGAGCTACAAATGTTAGTGCTAGATTAGATGCACAGCAGAAGAAGCTGAACCTTCCAATTCTTCCCACCACCACAATTGGTTCTTTCCCGCAGACAATGGATCTTCGGAGAGTCAGGCGTGAATACAAGGCTAATAAGTGAGTGTTTCCCTAAAATATTTTACTACCTTGATGTCAGACTATATTACCTTGGCATCTAAATTATTGTCTTCTTGCAGGATTTCTGAGGAGGAATATGTCAAGGCCATCGAAGAGGAGATCAGAAAGGTTGTCAAGATCCAGGAAGAACTTGACATTGATGTCCTGGTCCACGGAGAGCCTGAGGTGAGCATAGTCATAACTATTACGATATTTCCTTTTAAGTGCGCCAGCCATAGAGTTAATTATCAGACTCCTTTTCAATATTTGTCAATCAAGGCATCCATGTTATAAAATTAGCTAAATATTGCAAAGAAAATTTAAATTTTTTTCTCCCCTTTTCAATTGTTGCCAGAGAAATGACATGGTTGAATATTTTGGCGAGCAATTATCTGGCTTTGCATTCACTGCTAATGGCTGGGTGCAATCATATGGTTCTCGATGTGTTAAGCCCCCTATCATTTATGGAGATGTTAGCCGTCCCAAGGCGATGACAGTTTTCTGGTCCAAGATGGCTCAGAGCATGACTTCTCGTCCAATGAAAGGAATGTTGACTGGTCCAGTGACAATCCTTAACTGGTCTTTTGTTAGGAATGATCAACCTAGGTAAGTTGAAATTCCTTCAGAGATTTCTATTACTCTATTTCGATCTAGTACATTTTGGTAATTTAATTTAATGGCTGTCAATAGGTTTGAAACTTGCTACCAAATTGCTCTTGCCATCAAGCAAGAGGTTGAAGATTTGGAAGCTGGTGGTATTCAGGTGAACAACTCAATTGGATTTATTTAAATAACCAACTTTTGTCGCTGGAATCTTTACTAACATGAAACTTTGGTTGGATGAGTTCAGGTTATCCAAATTGATGAAGCAGCTCTTCGTGAAGGTTTGCCTCTTCGCAAGTCGGAGCATGCTTTCTACTTGGACTGGGCTGTCCACTCCTTCAGGATCACCAACTGCGGCGTCCAGGATACAACTCAGGTTTCTTCTCATTTTTAATTTCATCTATGTATTTCAGTTATGTACATATGTAGATGTAACGTGGAAAATTTATATTTCATGATTACAACATCATCTTTATGAGTTTCTTGCAGATTCATACCCACATGTGCTACTCAAATTTCAATGACATCATCCAATCCATCATTGACATGGACGCTGATGTGATCACCATTGAGAACTCTCGTTCTGATGAGAAGCTCCTTTCGGTGTTCCGCGAGGGAGTGAAATATGGCGCTGGCATCGGCCCTGGTGTTTATGATATCCACTCTCCCAGGATTCCATCCACTGAGGAGATTGCTGACCGCGTCAACAAAATGCTCGCCGTGCTCGAGAGCAACATCTTGTGGGTTAACCCTGATTGTGGACTCAAGACCCGCAAGTATGCTGAAGTTAAGCCTGCTCTTACCAACATGGTTTCCGCAGCTAAACTCATCCGTGCAGAGCTAGCCAGCACTAAATAAGGCATAAACTAGCATTCTACTAAGTTTGGAGAGAAAGCTATTCACTTCTCAACATTGTGGACTCATGCTGAGCATGTTGCATAAGAGTAGGTGGTGTTGTTATATTTAGGCATCTTTGCTTTACTTTCCATCATTAATTGAGGCTTGTGGTTTTGTGTAGCTCTCTTGGTTAAAAAGAGTGAAATGTCCTGTTGTTTTTATGAATTAATGCAATTTTGCCATGGTTATCTTGGCTTTCATCCTTCATAATTTCTCTTTTGCGTTCATCCTCGAATTGACACATTTTTTTTTCTTCAGTTTATTTCAATTCAGGAATAAAAAGTTTTTGGATTACGTTTTCATCAATACAGTTTCGGAGTTTTTGGGCAAGAAAAACAATGTCTACAGGCCATATTACGTGTCATGTTTTTGTATTGCCATAAATAATTGGAAGAGTATATATATATATATATATATATATATATATATATATATATATATATATATAT
>LTAE01000989.1:0-36885 GCA_001647135.1 Pontederia paniculata | reverse complement strand
ATATATATATATATATATATATATGGAAAATGAAGTTGTTGAAAATATCGTCTCAAACTAACTTTTAGTCATCATATTTAGCTACCTACTTAAGTAGATAATATTACGAAAATTTTATATTTACAGGAAATCTTGAAGAGATAAAATCCATTGCACAATTTCGATTAGTTGATTAAAATCGAACTCGAGATAATATATCATTATACCACTTTTTTATTGTCAAAACTCACATACATTAGATGTGTAGGCAAATATTTACCATATAATTTGATTCAAATTATGGCAAGAGGAAACGATATACACGAATCCTCCAACAATGGAAACACATAAATCTCACACGTGAGAATTAATTATGTTTCGCGCGATCATGAAAACCTTCTTTGTTCATTTTTATATTTATCTAATCTCCAAAACTGTGGGAAATTAAGCATTAATACGAGCATCATAACATTCATTCATGCAAAGGAACATACAATACGATTTAATTTGCATAAATAAATCATGAATGGTGCGTGCTACATGATCGAACTGAATATTCTTAATTTATTGTCGAAATTTGTATACCATCACTACCAGCTCTTTTGCATGTTAAACACTTATTTATATAGCTTTTAATTCTCAATTTCTTAGTCTTAAAATTTGAACACTTATTTTTCATTTTTTTGTCATTCTTGTTTTCCATGGAAAAAGATTACCTTTCATAGAAATTTAAAATAAATCAAATGTCAAAATATTTGAAATATAACATATTTTTAGAAATGATATTATATAGTTCAAATTTACATGACATGTCGACTAAAATGTTATGCATATCGAATGTATTTTATATCGTCTAAAACACGATGACACATATCAATTCTCCCTGTCGTTCTTTCATACCTTACATAGTCCATTATTAAATACGTATTTTATTGAGTGCTATATATAAATTAGTGCATGTGTATTTTATGTCGACTATAATTAAATGTGTATCATATAAAATAGGCGATAAATTATATTACTAATTAATCTGAAGTGAAGGTAATTAGTAAAATGATTAATTTTCTAATTAAATTGGAAGGATTTTTTCTACACCTTTATAAGTATGAACGCACGCATGGATGCCTCTTTTGGGGTCTTCGAATCTTAAATTGAAAGAATTTTCCATTCCACTCCTCCAGTTTCCCTTTGGCATCATTTCGCCGTCGCCGGAGGGCGGAGCGGAGCAAGCAATGTACAAGAGCCAGCTGCAGGTGCTCTGCCAACGGCGGCAGTGGGCGCTGCCGGAGTACGCCGTCACCCGCGACGGCCCCGATCACAGCCCTTGTTTCATGGCCTCCGTCACCGTCAATGGCGATCAGTTCAGTTCCCCCACATCCGCTAGTTCTTCCAAGGAGGCCCAGAACAAGGCCGCTCAGGTGGCCTTTGAGAAGTTCTCTTCGGCCGCACCTCCTCCGGCGCCGTCCCTGCCACGGGCTTCCTTTTCTCAACCGAGTCTTGTTACGGAGGCCTGCGGTGAGTTCATCTTTTTGGTCGTACAGACGTCAAAAAAATCTTTTTGGTTCTTCTTCGTCAGTGTTTTATTTCTCCAGTTCCGCAAACTCATCTGTTTCCCTTTGATCATTTTTTCTGAAGACGCACAGATGTATAAGAGCCAGTTACAGGTGTTTTGCCAGCGGCGGCATTGGGCGCTGCCAGAGTACATGGTTACTCGCGATGGACCCGACCACCACCCTCGTTTCCTCGCTTCTGTCGTTGTCAATGGCGAACAGTTCAGCGCCTCTGCGCCCTCCAATTCATCCAAGGAGGCCCACAACAAGGCCGCTCAGGTGGCCCTCGAGAAGCTCTCTGCCGCCCCTCCGTTGGAGACGTCTTTGACCCGATCATCCTCTTCCTGTCCGACCCTTGTCACTGAAGCCTCCGGTGAGTCTGCTCTTCCTGCGTCTTCGGTTTCTGGTCGACGGAGGGGAAATCACTTCTGAAATTGTTATCTATGCGTTATTTATGAAGATTATACAGGGATACATTGGATTTCTGCTTTGGTTACTGTAATTTTAGATGACAAACTGTTATTTCCAGGATAATTGTAGCGCAAATGGGCAAGTGTTTCCTTATATGAAATGTTGCATGTTTGAACCCCCGAAAATGCAACTTTCTTTTCCTTTGTTTTTCTCAATCAAGGATCAGAGTATTTGGGTATCACTTGTTTCAGTGCAAAGCTTTTCTTTATTACTGTCTTCTCCTTGTATAAGTTGTACATGTTATATGACTTTTGTTTTTAGTTTCATGATTGACACCCTCATTATTCTTTCTTCATGACAATGAGTGTCCCATTTGATAGAAAAAATGATAGTTCTTGCTCATTTATCTGGTCTCAATGATTATTCACTCTCTTGAGTTTTTTTTGTGACGGGAAATATGGACTAATTAAGATATGAAGTTTATTAGAAAAAGAGAAGTTATATGAAGGGCAGCTGTGTTCTCGATTGTTCTTTTGCTATTTCTGTTTCTTATTCCCATAAAGACTGACAACATCTTATTATACTAATTTACTGCTTGCTTGAGTTCTGTACTAGTACTTAGGGAAATCAAATGTATTCTTTCTTGTATGTGGATGTACAAAACTGTTTATTCGAAGGTTTATTTGAAGGCCTGCCCATTTTGTTTATCTACGTGGTTTCTTTATCTTACAGTAGTATCAACATTGGGTCATATTGCTGATAGTGCTAGATAGCAGCCAGTAAACTTAAAATATTTAAAAAAAAAAATAATAATAAAAAAGCTTTAATTTTTTTTTTTAAATGAAAACTGCTCAGGGTAAATGGTTATGTTTATAGAGAAGATGAATCATTGTTCTTAAGACTATTCTTTCTGTAGTGAGAAATATGCATTTATAAATAGGATGCTTTTTTCTAGTCCTTAATATAAACACATATTATGTTGTTTAATATTGTTACAATGTTTGTGTGTCCCTTAAATTCTACTTGTTTGCAGAAAATCAACATTTGCATTTTCACTTCCGCGATGGTCCATCTCAGCAGGCATGTTGCCAGTCTTTTCTTGTTTCCCTTTTATATTTGCACATTTATCTTTATGACTTCTCATTGTACCCTCTTATTTGATGCAGGACGACCCTGGATTTTACAAGAACCTCCTACAGGAACTAACACAAAAAGAGGGAATTTCCTTTCCTAAATACAACACAGTCAGTGAGGGACAATCACATCTACCTGTCTTCTTCTCTTCTGTTGAAATAGAAGGTGAACGCTTTGAAGGAGAAGTTGCAAAGACTAAGAAGCAGGCTGAGACCAATGCTGCAAAGGTTGCTTGGAATGCCCTTAAGGATCGTAAGTGATTTTTCGCTTTTCAAAAAAGGGATCATAAGTTGGCAACCTCTTTCGATCTCGGTTGTTCTAAGTCATTGCATTTTGCTTAAACTAAATGTTGCCTCTTCCCTTCTTTTTACATTGGTTGGTGCCAGGATCTTTGTCTCCCTGCTGCATACAATGATATAGGGATACATGATATTCATGTCATACCAGCCTAGTTAGAAACTTAAGAAGATTATGCTCACAGATTGATATTAGATCAATTTTTCTGTCAGCTCTTGATTTGTGAGCTTGCTTGCCTAATGTTTTTGTCGCCCATTTGAACCATTCTTAGTAAAATCATATGATTATGATGTCAAACTTAGCTTTTCCATGGAATACCTTTTAGAATAGACATTTGTAATCTTGGTGTTAGAATTGTTTTCTTTTCATACAATACCAAATGTCTTCTTATAATAAAAATGTTTTCCTGCCAGTTATCTTATGGCTACTCAGATGGTTATTTTGAACTTATTTTAACTTTAACATTAGTATCAGCAGCTGAAACACTTTGTATTAAATGCAGAATTATCTTCAGTTATTTGATTCTCTCTGCAAAAAATCTTCACTAATATGATTCTGCTTTTCTTATTTACTTATAGAGCATTAGGTTAACTAATCAACATGCTTATCACTTTATGTTATCTGTAGAGTCAGTTACAGGTTCTTCGCCAGAGGCGGCAATTAATTGTCTAACTTTAGGTTAACTAGTCAAGTAGTTGTGGAATCAGTGTCAGTATCTGAATTCAAATCTTTTACATATGAACTGGGCCAGTGTATGTATTGACACATGCCACATTTTAAAGCAAAACTGGACTCTGGGTTACAAGATTTTTTACAGGAATTTCTATCATATACCTGGTTGAAAATTTAACATCAAACATAATCGATAACTAGACTAGAGAAAAGTGCTTTGGTTTCTTTAATTGATATGAAAATGTTTCTTCGTGCAACATCAATTAGGTTCTGCTTTCTCAATCATTTACTTGTTCGGCAAAAATGTTGCAATGGCCACTTTTGGTAAGTGACCTTTTCAGATAACATAACCACTTTAGGTGCCTTTATAGGTAAATTAAGCAGGTTGGCTTCTCGTTATCCGCCTAATTGGCATGTTGAAGAACTTGAATTACCTTCTTCAGTGGCACATCTGTACATCCAGAAGCCGATAACGACCTCAAGTCCTAAGGTTGATAAGGAACTTGAGTTACCTTCTTCAATGGCTCATCTGAACATCCAGAGCCCGATAACAACCTCAAGTCCTAAGGTTGATAAGGAACTTGAGGTACCTTCTTCAATGGTACATCCGAACATCCAGAAGCCAATAACAATCTCAAGTCCTAAGGTTGATAAGAATAACCTCATCACAGGTAAACATTTTTTTCTCAACATTTTTTTTGAGGGACAAGCAACCATCTTATTTACTTTAATAACGGAATAAACACAATTGTCATCTTGATCATCCTTTTTGTTGTCGGAACTTTACAAAATGGTCTATGTACTTTTATTTCATCTTATGATGGAATGCTATCTATTTGTATTTGGTTTTGTCATTTGTGCATCTACATTGCACAACATGGCATGCTTTATTTAACTTTCTGCTTAATGTTTTGCCATGTGAATTGTACAGTATAAACAATTGACTTTTTTTTGGGTGCTACATCGTTTCTAAAAGGGGAAGAACTATCTATGAATTATATCCATAATTTTGACATATATGGCTTGATCCTTTTGCTTTTGTGAAAGCTTACCCATTTATTTATAATTCTCACAGATAATCATGTTGCTGCCACTTTGGAACTTGCTGATGTTAAGAATACAAGTTTTATGACTAAAAACATGAATGACAACTGTTTCAACAATCTACAATCAGCTGCACCAACTGATGAGGATAGTAGCTTAAAGAAATATGATGCATCTATCACTACCCAGAAGTCAAACCCTGTTACTTCGACCGAGAATGAGATTGCATTGGACAATAAATTGTTAAAAGAAGGAAGCTCATTTCCTTCCAGAAAGACTATCTGCTCTAATCATGCTGTGGCTGCTGAAACTACTGGAAATTCCACTGAGGATTCAGCTTGTCCTTCGTTATTTAGTAAAGTGCAGGTCTATCCACACAAACCTGAGATGGTCTTGCCTGAAGGTGGAGTCATTCTACCTTTCAGTGATGATACGTGGGTAGCCCTCGGCTTGGGAGCCCAATAACCATGAAGGTAAAAAAAAAAATGAAGGTATTTGAATTGGGAGACAATATTAAAATATAGATTCATACCAATTTTTCCTTGAGTTTGCGGCTGTTGTGTTATCTTCTTGTGCATCTTCTGGTTACAGGTTTAAAAGCATGAACACTATGTAGCTCTTTGTTGGCAAATTCCCATTGTTAACTTGTGAAACCTACAAGATTGTGACCAATGACTCTTTTTTAGACAATTTATTTGAAAAAGATTTCATATGATGGATTCAATGCCTGTACTCTGTTTAATTATGTTCTAGATCCTGCAAAGTGGGTCAGATGCTTGCAGGTCCATGTACTTGTGCTAATGTGACCAATACATTAGAAAAGCAAACTAATGGCAACAGTGTGATTTTGAATCTTTCAATCTCATTTTCGTGTAATAAAAATAAATTGCTCTATTAATTTCATTTCCACTCTCATTGCTATTGTGAATGAATATTGCCATGTTAATGCTCATAGTATACATCCTACACTCTGTGGTTCTCTCATTTTTCAACCGAGAGTTCATCTTTAACCCTCAGGAATTTGATGATGAGTTGCTTGCTCCACCTTGGCATTGTCTTGGCTTTCATGCTTTCGACAAATGGTGATGAGCAGATGACATTCACGTTACAGGACTGCTGAGAATCGACTCTATTGCCCGCCATCGATTGGCGGTTTGCTGCTGATCCTCACCTTGCCACGGCTGTCAATTTGCATCTTCAACTTGTTCACAGTTCTCTCTTGTATCTTTAAGTAGTGGCACTCCAAAATTTTATAAATGATCATGATGATAATTGAAGTATACTTCTTTTTGCTACTTATACATGCAAATCGGATTTGCTATGGGGCTAAAGAAGAGATGCGTGGATGAACTGTTCATGGATGCGTATTTTTGTCAAATTTCACTCAATAGACTAATTTAAAAAACCGATGTTGGCGAAGACGTATTTTATGGTATTCTTACTATGTGACAGTGTCATAAATTTACTTAATAATGTGAGAAATCCACAATGATGCAATTAAAGTAGATATTAGGTCATGTATATGCTATGTGAATATCACAACTGAGGATTTTTGAAATCAACCAATTTCATTTGCGACAACTGTGACTAAGATTAAGACACCTGAACCAGAAACACCCCTTATCTTCTAATATAATTACTTGAAGTACTCTTAGTTTTTAAAAAAAAAATGAAAAAGAAACTGTTATATATGACGTTGGAAAAAATCCTTATTTTTTGTTGAGCCTTGAAAAAATTATCTTGGTATAGAAGCCCAATTTAAGGCCCAAACTTTTCCTGGACCTCATTTTAATTTTGTTCTGTTGGAGCGGGAAAAGAGAAAAAAAAATATTGTCCCAACCTGTCACTCTTCTCTCCCTCTCCTCTCTCTCTCTCTCTCTCTCTCTCTCTCTCTCGAGCTCTTTAGCTCTCTCGATCCATCTCATGGCGATCGATCCAAATCTCTCCTCGCTCCTTCGAAGCCTTAAGGTGGACGAACCTTTGACTCCCCCCAGGACGTGGGAATCAATCCCTTCGGAGAGCGGGGGCGAAGCCACTCGATCCGGTGACTCTTCTCGCAAGTCCCCGGATGGAATCTATGAGTCTTCTTCCATCTCCGTAAACCCTAATCCGTTTCTTTCTGTTTATTCTCGCTTAGATATTTCTTCCGGAAAGCATTTGAGTTAAATTTTCTCACACTTTTTTCAGAGGCTTTACTCAACGTTTGAGAATCTTTAGCTTCTGGTACAAAGAATATAATTTGAAGAGGGGGTCCAGAAAACTGTTGAAATCAGATTGAATGATTGGAGTGAAATTGAGTCAATGCACTGTCATAAATGAATGAGTTTTCTTTGTATAAAATGGTTTGGAAATTTATATACTGATATCACTAGCTACAAGAAACAAATTTGTATTTAGGGCTATATCTCAGATCCTTTATGCATCAAAAGTAGTGATCATATAAAAACTGAAAAATATTATGACAAGTTTTCGCACATTTGGACTCAAATGAGGTAAATTGGAATATTTTGTCCCAATTTCAGTGGAAAATATCGCACTTGGAACCCCTTTATTAATGTCACTTTATTATTAGATGACGATGTGCAGTTTTTCTCATTTATACATCAGCAAGAAACTAGCTCAACTTTGAACCTGGAAGGTAGCTTAAGATGTGTGCTTGTCTTCTACTTTAACATCTAGGTTCATAGGTTTTCTTCATCACGCCCTGAGGTTTGATTTTCCTTCCCTTGGAATGCAACATGCAATCACACTTCACACTGATAAGCTCTATTGTTAACCTTCCTATTTTATTGCAGGAGGCAGCTTTGGTTCGATTGGTTATAAATGCATTGCTTGGTGTAAAATCATCTCTCATGGAGATTGATAAGCTCTCAGCAGCATTCTTGTTAGATCCAGCTGATCGAACCTATCACAGAGTTCCTACTCCATGGTGTAGAGCACTGAGCACTAATGTTCTGGGAAAGATTCTTAGGGACATTAGTTACTCAGGTTATCTTGTGTTCTTTCTCCAAGAGTTTATTAAGTTTTATCTTTGTGGGACTCGGGATTCTGAGGGTGGAACAGCAAATAAAGTAGAGGCAAATGCTAATCAAGATGCAAGAAAGATTACAGATGACCTTTTAAGAGGAGTAAATGGGAAGGATTACGTGAAAGATGCCTTGTGGATGCATCCCCCCTATAGTTTGGTCAATCAATCATTTGCTGTAGCTGTTAAAAAGGTTCTACAGGGTTATTTTGGTGCCTTGAACACTTTGCTCTCATCTGTCAAATTGAGACGTTCTGTGAAGAATTTTGGTAAATCTATTCACACATCCAATGGAATGGAAAGTCCTTTAAAAATAGTTGACTCAGGAATAACAATTTTAGAGACCTTTTTACATACCAAGGAACTGAGGACCAACATTGAAGTGCTTGGAAATATATGCTTTCCACGGTTTGCTGATCTTGCATTGTCAACAGAAAATTTGACAGCTGATAGTATCTTAGAGTTTCATAACTTCCCGAGAGGAGCAGATCTTCTTTCATACTTGTATGTTCAGCTCCGAGTAAGACTTCCCTTACTTTTTTCCATTCTAATATTTTTATCTGTAAAATTTGTTATGAGTTATGCAGATACTGCTCATTTATCAAGCATAAGATATGTGAAAGTGCAAACAAGATTTTTCTTTCATATGTTCGTGTGTTTAATATCGTAGCATATCTAGGTTGTGTAAGAACTAAACCTGAAACACTAATGATAAGAATCAAACCTTGTGCATCATTGCCATTATTTATAAATTCCATGCCAATCAAATTATTCGTAAGCAATTCAATTGTGACTTGAGATAGAAAAATTATGTTTATGCAGAATTGCAGATCCCTCCTTTCAATCCTGTTGCAATAATTTCTTTCTTTTTCTAGAATGCAAGAATAACTCATATATGATGGAATTATGCAAAACCTTTCCAGCGCTAGGAAAATAGTTATATAAACTAATCTCAAGTTGACTCTTTTCCCTTTTTGCATCAACAGAAGCTTCAGAATGAAAATTTCTTTTGGCACATGAATTCTTTGCCATGCATATAATTTGTTTGCATGCCTACGACTTATTTTTGTAAGAACATATAGCTAAAAAAACTAGTAATAAGAATTAAATTTCATACCTGATTGTCATTCCTTATAAATTCTTACATCATAGCTCATTTTGTCTTTGGACTGGGGTTATTGGCACCCACATATCCACCCAACTTTTTGATACACACTTATACATCTTTAAAGGTGGATGACTACTCAATCTCTGTAGTCATCCTTTCCCTTTTCGAAAAGACAAATAATTTGTCATTTGATGTAAAGAATTCCTGCTTATTCAGATCTCTTTTCTCAGTCCTGCTACAATAATAACTTCTGACATGTTGAAATTTCACAAATTCTTGCCACCGCTAGGAAGGTAGTTGTATCAACTAATCTCAATTTGGTTGTTTCTCTGTCTTGCATCAATTGAAACTTCAGTGAGAATTTCGCCTTTGGTGCAAAACATTTTTCCAAGTACTCGAGTTTTTTAGGCACATGAAAATGCTGGTTGTATTCTTTGTTTTTTTTTATTTACATGTAATGTATATGTGGGACGTGGTTTGAAACACATATACAGTGTTCACTTATATTAAAAAAATAAGACCAAAATCAATAACTTTGATTCATTTGTGATATAATAAGTGCTGAAGGATCTACTTTTGCAATGGTTGTGGACTTATTTTTATGTTTGGCCATGTTTGTAGCCGACGAATGATAGGTAGATAAGATGCTGCTTTGTTATTCTTGCATGTAGGCCAGGGGTTAAATACATTTGTTTCACCTAAAAGAGGCAAGCTACAAGCAGCTATGTCTTGCAGGTCTACTGATGCATTTTTTTTCTTTTGACAATTTAGTTTTCTCGAAATCTGCACTATGTATGCCCAGAAACTTCATTGGGAATCACTTCAGTGGAAAACACATAATTTTGGATCTTGGCTCTAATGGAAAACCAGAGGCAGATCGATAACTTACATTATCAATTTTTACTGCATTTAAATAATCTTATGATAACTTTCTTTTGTCAAATTTCAGAATCCTGTTCCCTGGAGTTGAAAGAATGTGCATTGTCATACAGATTATTTTCAAGCAAGCCTAACAAAATTCTCTTCTTTATGTTAAGGATGCTGATCCTGTTCATCAGGCACTTCTTAAGTTTCTGTTCATGTACTCGTGCAAACCTTATTGTGGTTTCATCAAGTCATGGATCTACCGAGCTGAAGTTGATGATCCTTATGAGGAATTTTTTGTTTGTAATTCCGCAAAGTTTAGTAACACAACCGAGTCTAGCAGTAATTTTCAATTCAAGGTATCTTCTCTTTTTCTCCTCTTTCTTTCAATCTTCTCCCCCTGTTGTTGTCAACCCACAAGGCACGATGCTTGCATTTTTATGCACTCGTATTATTTATGAATATAGATATTTTATCCCATGTCTTTGATGACCAAAATGCTCGAATTTCAGGAACGAGATGATGCAATAGTTCCTTGCTTTCTAAAAGATGTTTGTCGTCCTCTTCTTAGAGCTGGGCAACAACTTGAAGTTCTTGTGAAGCTATTGAGTTTGTCCTCTTTTACTTACATGGGAGGAAGATGTGATGTTAGCTGCAACTGGGCAAATCTTGAAGATATTCTTCCTTGTTGGGTTGACATGACAATTGGTTCCACATTTATCTTAGACTCATTAACTTTTTGCAATAAAAGAATTGAAACATTAATGCATCAGAGGCAAAAGATGTACCAGGCGATGCTTGAAAGGCTTCAGGTCTTCCTATCAAACTTTGATGCTAAATCTTTGGGGAAGAACCATGATGTAAGAGCCACTTCTCTTTCTTTTGCTGCCTATACTTTGGAATACTAGTATGATATATTATTTGTGGGTTCATATAGCCAAGATTTGACACTTCAAAGTAAGTCATTTTTAATGTTACTAAACTAACATGAAATATTGTTTATTTGTTTTGTTCAATTTGATGAATGAAAAACCAATAAAAACCTCAACCAAAATACAGCATTCATTTCAGTAATTAATCAATTCTCTGACATGGTCTGAAATATTAAGGGTTTAAAACTGTGTCAAACCAAATCAATTCAGAATGTGATTTTACACTGCCTTTTTACTGAAATTGTACCAAGAATAGTCAGTGGTGGTCTGGTATGGATTTAGGTTGATTAGTATGTTGCAGTATGCCTAAAATGCTTTCAGCTTTATATGTTTGAGAAAGGAAACCAGAAGAAATCATGTAGAAACTTACCTGTGACCTTTTTATCCATCTCATACTGCCAGCAATCTTAATCTGGGAAGTTCTATTGCATTCTGATTGGTGGAAATTGGGTTTGGGTTCAAGTTAGCTGTCCTATTATTATTCAGGGGTAGTAAGTAGGACAGGCCAGCATGAACCATTTCTCTCCCTTTAAAAGAAACAACCATTACATAAGACAATGTTGGGGTTCCATTTCCTATTACTTTCTTTTTTTTCCTTTTGAGAAAGACCTATACTATTGCTATCCAGGGAAGGTAAATAGAATCCCAACATGAACTGTTGTTTTCCCTCAATAGAAACAATCATAATGAATGCAAGTAGGCTAAGGTTATAAATGTTTATATTTACATACATTTGGACAATATGATTTGTACTATTTATTGAATATGCTAAAATATATCCAACCACATGTACGTCAGGTATAAGTTCAAAATTGTTGTTATGAAAAGCACTTAGTTAATGTGTATTTTTACAAATTACAGTTTGATCTTAATGAGTTCCTGTGTCTTTATTCTATGATACAAAGGTATGATTTACATGTGGTAATATTTTATTGCTAGATCCTGTTGTCTATTACTAAAAAAATGTCACTTACTTACCGAGCGATAAATCCTTTTGTTGTTAACAGATAGCAACATTGCCTTTACCCTTTTTCAGTCACTGCATTCATGGTCATTAATATGTTGGGTACAGTCATGTACTCAAATGACCTCTGAAATTCTTGGTGTTTGACAACTTGTCAGTTGATGAATGTCAATGTTTGTAACAAAAAAAAGAATCAGTGCTCTCTCTCTCTCTCTAACAAAATGGAGAGATAAACTTGGTAGCGTTATATGTTTGCCGTTTGCTTCTTTTGTGACAGTTTCTGTTACTTGAGAATCTGTTTCAGCATCCTTCTCTTCAAACATCTTATTTTCTTTGGTTGATATGTGTCGAGACATCGTTTCATTAGCATGTTTTCTATCTTGTTTCTTTTTAGGTGAGTCCCTTTGGGAATGCCCCTGATTTGCTTGGAGGAAGGGTGCACAATATCCCTTTTTTGGAGGATTCCAGCGAAAACCTTTTATTCTGTTCCATAAATGATGAAGAAAAGGCTACTAAGATGTAAGATTACTTTTGAAGCCTATCTCTTCATCAAGAAACATAAAGTTGCTTTAACTCTTTTCTTTCTTTTGCCAATTATGTCTTTTGGGTTGAGTATCAGACATTCAGATGCAACAGTTTCAATATATGCCTTTTCCTGTTTCAGCAATTCAAGTGAAAGACATACTGATTCCTCTTTTACATCTGAGTTTTCTTATGACGAGGAAGCATGGAAGTCATCAGAATGCTCGTCTTCATATAGTTCTGAGGATGAAATAGAACCTGAGAAAGTTTCTACTTTACATGACAAAGAACCGCAGAGTCTGCTTTCAAATATATCTACTTCTTTTGCCAGCAAAAGGCTAATGCCAAATTATATTGAAACAGGAAAGCACTGCTCTCAGAATCCTAGAGATGCTAGTTTTGAAGAACTAGGCTCTATGAGACCTCTCAGTGACCAGAAGTATGAAGATGAAAGCTTGGACAAGAATTCTGTCCCTGCATTCTTTGGGGATGTAAGACCCACTACTGTTTCAATGCCTGGAGATGAATGCACCCATCCTCCTTATTGCTGGCCAGCAGAAGGGCTTCTGAGAAATCCTTTCAGCAGCATTAGTTATGAAGATCTCATTCAATATCCATTTAATGAGAATAAAGCTCTAAACGCTGATAGGGAGACAGGAGCCTTGACTTGTGCAGAATCTGTTTCTACTGAAGTTATTGCTCCATTCAAGTTTAAACTAGATATGACTAAAAATTTTGATTTCATGGGTGCGGAAATTGGACATCCCTCTCTTAATACTTCACAGTCATACACATGTAACAAGTCCTACAATCTAAGTGCAAACCCTGTGATGACAAAAGCATCTTGGTTTAGTGAGATGGAGAACTTGAAAAATATAAGCTCTATCAAGGATCACAGAACAAAGTTTCCATACTTTGATTTCTCATCTGTATCAAATCCTCCTTTGTCTTATTCCGGAAATATGTTTCCTTGTCCTGATAATGAACCTGTCTTTGGAGCTTCGAGACTTCATAATACTGAAGTTTCTTCCACAGGCGTGAATAAAATCTTGCCTGATACCCACCGAGATCAAACCAGAAATGAGTGTGTTTTTCCAGCAGATGATATGAAAATTATGCATAAGGACTTTTCATCAAGTATTTCTGGCGGTGCTGCTTGGGTGGGTTCTCTGGAAGTTTTTGGTAGACACACCAAATCTACTGCTGGGAATATGTTGCAAGAGTCAGCAAGTGAATTTGACATACCACTTGATGTGGTCATCGACAAGTGTATACTGCAAGAAATTATAACTCAGTATCCTTCAGATTGATTGTTACATTTGTTACATGTTTTACTGGTACTTTTAACTGTTACTGCCTGTTTGGCCTGATTTTTTTTTATTATGATAGCTAACAACTGAAGATCTGAGTCAGGTTAATTTTGTCTAGTCTCGCTCTGTTGCTAACCAAGGCAACTTCATTGTTGGTTCAGCACGTCTTCTATTTCTCTATGACATGCCTCATTGTCTTTTCATTACCTTATTTTGGTACATGCTTGATCCGAAATGTTTATTCTACTGAAATGGTTTGTAACTAACCTTTCTTAATTCTGTTGATTAAGATCCAACAATTTTGTTAACAATGTTGTTTAACATTTTATTGCTTTGTTTGTTCAAGCCTTCATATTTGGTGAAATTGCTAATATTGACATTGATGATACCACTTTAGATGTCTATGTGCAGTAGACTTGTGTTCTGTTGTAACTTTGAAATTGATCCTGATAGTGTCTAAGATGAGTTTTTTTTTATTTCCTTGTATTATAACAACTTGTTTTCCTCGCGTATATTTTATGGAAATGTGCATTTCTTATGGTTGTAAAAAGAAAAAAAAAGATGTTTCAGTTTCTTTTAGTCTTTAGATCTTTAACTATAACAGATATAAGTATGTAAGCAATTTCACTATCAAGTTGCTTGAGGAAGGTTTTGATCTGCACGAGCATTTATTTGCACTTCGTCGCTATCATTTCATGGAATTAGGGGATTGGGCAGATTTATTCATTAGTTATCTTCGCAATCAGGTAATCTTGATTGACTAATCAATATGTTTATGCAAATTCTTCAGAAACCATTTCATGTAGTTTTTCCAAACAAATAGATTCCTGTTGTTCTGATGGTCAATTTAATGTCTCTTGGAAGAAATGGTCCAACATTTTACCAGACAAGAAAATACCAGAGATCCAAGGACTGCTTGAGTTGGCATTGAAGAAATCTTCATGTGATACTGATCAGTACAAGGAGAGATTATTTGTATACCTGAAAGAACAAAACAATGAGCCTGCAGTGACTTGTGCAACTGGTACGTTCGTCAAGTTTTGACCAATGTATTTCTTAATGCTAAAAGATTTATACCTAAACTTCTTTTCCATTCAACGTGAACAATGCCAGATATTGAGCTCTTTGATGCCATTTTATTGGGTTACAGAGTTGATTGGCCCATCAGTATTGTTGTAACACATGGTGCACTAAAAATATATGCTGTGATCTTTGGTTATCTTACTCAAGTCAGACTTGCATCTTTTGCACTAAAAGATGCATGGCATTTTATGAAGGTAAGTCTTTCATGAGTAGTATGTTATTTAATCAACAATTGTAAATATTGCAGTGATATTATTTTTCCAAAAAAAATGTTTAGGTAAATAACACAAAACTTAAATAACATAGTCTATTCTAGTTAAATGTTGAAGTATTAACTATGACTTGCTACCGAAGTACAGTATGCTTGAGAGATTTAAAGGAAATTTAATTCAATAACTGTCACTAATGAATTCGCTTACACTTTAACTGGACCGAAGCAGCAGGTTATCAGGTTGGTGTGAAGCTTGATCTCATGAGTTACTGTGTTTCTGTTTATCCTTGTTGTGGAATCTGTCCGTCAGAGTTAAATTGAGAGTCCTAAGATGGTTTCTTTTTCTCTGTCTGGCTTCATTACCTCTTCATTTTCTTTTCCCCCACCTCAGTTGGTCCTCTCGTTACTGAAAGGAAAGCATCCTACTCCCCTTTTTTCTTTACACTATGACAAGGAAATTATTCTATGAGTAATTTTCACCATTGGTCCCTTTACTTTGCCCTGGTCCCATATTGATCCCTCAACTTGACTTGGTAACAAGTTCGTCCTCAAACTTATATTTTGCAACAAAATGGTCTCCCTATCCAATAATAGTAGATTTTCAGGTTATTTCATTGATATGAATCACACTTGTAATAATACTTAATTTGTTAAAATAAATAAATAAATAAATAAATATATAATATTATAAAATGAAACAAATAATACAAAAAGAGAGAAGGGGCCCATCAGCTCTTCTCGTCGGAAGAGAAGGAAGGGGTAGCGGCCCCTCCCTCCACATCTCTCTGGCGAGAGAAGTAGGGAAGGGGCAGCTGCCCCCTTTCCCTCTTCCGATGAGACGACGAGAGAGGAGGGGGTCATGCCCCCTTCTCTTTTTTATTATTGTTTATTTATGATATTATATAATATATATTTTATATATATTTTTTTAATAAATTAAATATAACTCATGGATGGCCACATGACATCTATATCAGCGAAATAACTTGAAAATCTGCTATTACCGGTTTAGGGGGACCATTTTGTTACAAAATATAAGCTCGAGCACGAAATTGTTACAAAGTGAAGTTGGGGGATAGATATGGGATTGAGACAAAGTTAGGGGACCAATAGTAAAAATTACTCTATGAAGTCCTGCCATTCTCTCTTTTAGATGCTTCAACAATGGCATGGAGTCGGTTGTGCCCTAGGTGCGTTTGAGACAAAGTTAGGGGACCAATAGTAAAAATTACTCTATGAAGTCCTGCCATTCTCTCTTTTAGATGCTTCAACAATGGCATGGAGTCGGTTGTGCCCTAGGTGCGTTTGAGACAAAGTTAGGGGACCAATAGTAAAAATTACTCTATGAAGTCCTGCCATTCTCTCTTTTAGATGCTTCAACAATGGCACGGAGTCGGTTGTGCCCTAGGTGCGTTTGACCTGTTATTATATTGTGGTTTCATTCCTTGTGGAAGACACCATAAAGAGCCGTATCTCACTGCGGGTAGACTTCTCTCTGTGGCACCAAGGGGATTGTTCAACGGGCAAATCTACGCCAGGGAGCACAGATCTACTGCCATGAGGGCCATCCTGCTTTTGAAGTAGAATTTACAGGACAATAATTTATTGGATAATCTCCTCAAAAAATATGTCTTGGATAACCATCTGATCCATGTTGTTCCTCAAATCCGGATCAAACAGATATAGATATGTCAGTAATGTTTCTAGCTTCAGATTCCAAGTTAAATGACTCATGTAAGTGGGACAAAAAATGGTCCATATTCTTTTTCATACTTGGAAGTTGGAAATTGGAAGTCATCCTTTCTTTTTGAAAAGAAAAAACTAGGTCCAAAGTTACCCATATATTTTTTCTAATGTTTGACTTCTATTTCTGAGAGCTTTTTATGTTGTGCATATATAAACTTAATTTCACAAGTATAACTCTCTAGTTTTCATCAATATAATTAACAAAATGTTTGGAAGCTATTGCTTTGGGTAACTGATCTTATGGACAGTTATTAACCTATAAGTTTCTATATCCTCCATGTGCTTTGCGGACAAATAATCTGACCTGGTAAAGTATCAAAAGAAATGACCCAGTTCTAACAAAGATACGGTGTGCCTTATAGGCCTTGCTGCACCGTCATACCCACAGTCCAGATGCGAGGTTTCAGAAAATGGAGTTTAAAAACTTAATGGAACTGAGGTACTATCTAAAATCTCTAATTCTCTTACATTTTATTTGCATCTATTTAACATATTCCATCTACTCTTTTAGCTGTCACTGCAATACAGGTACTTTACATTTTTTGCCTGAAAGCTTAGCCATGCACTTGTTTATCCTCAAGAACATGTTGCTTGCAGTTATTGAAACTATATTAATGAGCCGAGGCTGTTCCGCGACTTGTGAAGAATTGCAAGTAGTACTTTCTGTTATTAGGCACTTTAAGCAGGAGTCTTAAACACTAGGTTCCTCTATTTTGCCATCATACTCTTTTGTGATTGAAGATGATAGGAGATTATGCTATTCTATTTTTCAATAGATGTTTGTCATTGATATAGAGAAACAGTCATGCCTATGACCAAAACTTCCGTATTATGTGGGAAATTTCAAATATATGAATTAGTTGGATGCATTGAAACAATGCAACTATATGGATTGTGTTTATTGTGCAACCATATTGAGAAATGCTAAATCCTTATATTTTCCTCTTGTTCTCAGGCAACAGATGCATCATTTTGTATCAGCACTACAGCAATATGTGCATTCACAATTATCAGATGTCTCTTGGTGTCGCTTTCAACATTCACTTAAGTATCAGGTACGAAATTTATGTGGAAGAATCCATGAACTATTTGTCTAGTGTAACTTATCAATTTTCTCTTTCGGAAAGAAGGATGATTAAAGAAAGAGAGTTATCCATTTATATTTAAACAGTGGGTAAAGATATACATGTGTGAATGCCAGAAAACATATGAGAGTGGATGACAAAACTAAAAAGGACTCTCCCCACTCACGAACCAAAGAGGGAATATGTTGTGCATTGTAATTTAGCATTCTTTCTTCACTTCCATAATATAGAGGAAAAAGTGAAATTTGATTGAAGGGAAAAAATATGTTAAGTAGTTGATAGATGCATCCCAATACCTTTTGGCAATATCATATGAATGGAATTTTTGTATTAATTCCAGGACCATTAGATCACCCCATTTGCACATTTCTAAATGAATTAGTTTGGCATTGAAAATATATTGGGAAAAATGAATGTATAACACATGGTTTTCGCACGGTACTTGTACCCTGTGATAAAATGATATTTTTGTTATGCATGTGATCTCTATTTTTAATGCTGGGTACAAGGGTACGAGTATTTTGAACAAGGCTATGCACATTATGTCCACCCTTGCACTACATGCTTGTTAACCCCCAATATGTTATAGGAAGAAGGGAAGAGAAAAGAAGAGTAACAATCTAAAAGTAAAATAAGCATGAGTTATATACAATATTACGTGTAATTTTACTTTCTGAAGAAATAAAATAGACTCAGAAAACAATTATGGGTAAACGTCTGGCCTAACATGATGGAATCATGAAGAGAAAACATTAGAAGAGGATGGCTTGGGCTGCGTTTTGATGTGAGAATTAATGAGATTTGTGTTTGGAATCACGGGCGGTTCTTCAAACACATGCATTTTGTGCTGGGCTCCACCTTGTTTTTGGTCTTGGTGAACCACTTTTATTCCAACCAATGTTTTTGCCGCTAGCCAAAACCATTTTTTTACTTTTTCAAATTTGTTTTATTATAGTCAAATAGTTATTAGTTAAGAAAATCACCAAAAGTTGTAACTAATCATAATAATTTTTAACTAAAATATATATTCATTAATTAACTTATTACTATACAGATAGTAAATTATATATTTTTTGTAATAAATTATTAATTAAAATAAATTATAACATTAATTCTATATTCAGACAAACTTTATATTTTGTCTAACCATAATTACTATAAAAACAATTAAATTTATTATATTTTAAGATATTGTTTTAGTATTATATTTTAACTCATTGTAATATTTTAAATTGGTAAACTCAACTGAATGGTATTCTTTTGTATATGTTTGTTTGCAAATACTAACTTATTAATTAATTATTTAAAAAGGCAACAAACATTGTAATTACCAGAATACTTTTGATTACAATATAAAGTTATTAATTAACGTAATGTTTTGCAACAAAAGATAAATTATATTTTTAATCAGACTAAGTTGTTGATTTAAAATAAATTGTAATATTAATTTATTGTATAAATGAATTTGTATTAACATTGCGATAATTATTGTAAATGAATAAATAAATTTAATTTGCAGTTAGGTAATATTATATTATATGATTTAAATCTGATTTTAATACTATACTTTGTGCATATTTTTAAATATCTTATTTTATTTATTTTAATAAAATTTATTTTTTATTTGATAAAAACCTTATTCTTTCTCATGTCATCCAAACACCCATCAAATAACAATATTATTCCTCATCATTCAACCAAGCACAAAATGAGAGTAAAAAGACCAAACGGGTTAATCCTCGAGAATTAAGATTATGTCCAAGTTCTGCAACCAAATGCTACCTTGTGGGATGGTAACAATCAAACATCAAGGGCAATTTTAGCAGTTTCTCTAGCATGTTTTCGGCCTGCAGTTGGTGCATTCTGCTTGGTCTGTTGCTGTCAGTTGGGTATTGAATATGCATGAGCCCATTAAGATGAATTTTTGGTGTGATGTTGGTTGGTTGGAGAAAGGATTCCTTAAGCTTATCTTTTATGAATAAATCTTGAACTTTGTATTTCATTTATCACTTATATTCTTTTGCACTATCTTTTTGTCTAATATGCTTATTTGTCATAACAATTTTGCCACTGTTTATACAGGTGAAAGATATGCTGGATCTAGAATATGTGCACATGTCATTTCTGAAAGAGGCTTTGCACATGTGAGTAGCAGTTATGATTTTTAATGGAAAATTTAGCTCTCAGAGGCTCAAGCAAAATAACTCAGGTTTTTCTTTCCCAAAGATCATTTTAACTCACAAGAAAGTTTTATATCTTTCTTTTCAGATGTTTTTTATCAGATGAGACAAAGTTAGTAGCTCCTATAATAAAAAACATTCTGCAATGTGCTTTCGACTTTGGGAAATGTCTTACAGGAGTTGATTTGTATGTGAAAATGGACGAAGCAGATGCATCAAATTTGCAATCTTACATAAATTTTGATGAGGTGATTAACTTTTTTTTTTTTTTGCTGTTGGCATTCTTATATCAATAGTTTCTCCTATTTTGATAGTACATATATCAATACTTGATTATGTTGCATTTTGGTTCTGTTCTGCATCAATGGTGAAATTGTTATTTGTATGAACAGTCAGCCTTCTTGAAGAGAGCTTTTTCTGATCCATTAGCATCTAACTACTCATCTTTCGAACTTGGGGTGAAGATATGAAATCTTTCTATACCTGGCAACTTCTAGGCTGCTGACAAATTTTCCTAGCTCCTTGCAGCAACTTATAGAGTCTCAAAGCTTGGCAACTGTGTGCTTGCATTTTGTAAAGGCATCATATTTTTTAATAATCTAGCTAGCTGAAATTGCATCTTCAAGATATAATCTCCTCTCACACATTAAGAAGTAGCATTCCGTTTGAGATGCAGTTAGGAGTTTGATCCAGACAGGAGCTAAAAGACTCCATAAAGTGCTCTATTGGAAAATTGATGCGGCATATAAGTTTATATCATCTAAATTATTTGTGTTGCGCATTTGAGAGAATCTCTAAATTAAATAGGCAGTCTCTTTTACATTAATTTTGAATGTTGTCTTTTGGGGCTAATGATGCAGGTTTTAACTATTAAAAGTGCATTTGAGAGAAATATACAGGAGTTATACCTTTTGTATCTGAGGTCTTCAAAACATGGTCAATCGGGCCTTTTTCATTTCTGGGCCCATCTGAACTACAATGAATATTACTCAACTGTCCTCAACAAAAATATGGGCTACCGTTACTTGTGACATGCCTTTGGATTTGACTTTATCGAAACATGTCTGAAAGGTAGCTCACTCTTCATGCTGTTGAGCAAATTCTGTGCAACTGTGTACCCTATTTATCTCACAAGAGGCACACCTTGACCATAATGGATGAAGGATAAGAATTAACCAACAGAGATGAAGCCATCAGAGATAGTGCTTATGTCGGGGGGCTTCACGTGGATTTCAACTATTTCCAGCTCTCATCAACGACCATAGTTTTCTTAATGTTATGACATAGTTCGAATTGACAGCGCGGCTTTCCAGTTGTATATATTATGTAAATGTTGATCCTTGAAGGCTCATCTGAAAGGCCTTGTTGCAGCAATGAAGATTTACTTCCATCATACGGAAAGTACGACTCAAGAAATTTTGTTTCATATAAACTGCTTGATCGCATTATTTTGTGAAAGCGTTGAAGCCTGTCTGTGGAATTTGAGAGTTCTCAATGTGAACTTTCCAATGAAGTTCAATTATGTTACATCATCGGATTTTTTCATAGTATACTGGATTTTCCTCATCTTTATCTGTTGTAAATTGGTACTTTTTGTCAGAATTAGGCTTGTATAACGAAATAACGAATTTTGAGGGTCGCAGGCAAATGAGTTTTGCTAGTTAGGAATTGCCTGATCAGTTCTAAGTCAGTGGTTCTACTGACCTATGCTGCTGCTGCTGCTCGTGAAGAAGCAGAAATCTCCTAAAACTAATAGCTTCCTTGGTAGACATATTTTATTGGCTGTGTGCAGTTTCATTCATGTGATGTTTGGTAGCCACTTTAAATATAAAGATATTGCTCTTAGAGGTTTAAGCTTTTAGAGTTATTGATAGCACATTTAAATTTAATATGATATTAGAGTAAAAGATTTTAAGTTCAAACTTCGTCATTACTCGTATTAAAAATTATTTTTCTTCTTTAGTTGTTCACGTGTTGAACTTTGGGATTGATCAAAATTATCAGCGGTTCACACGTGAGAAAATGTTAAGAATATAAATATAAAAATATTGTTCTTTCTAATGGTTTAAACTTTTAGGATGGTTGATAACACATATAATTTAATAGATCTAGCAGCTTACGTGTACAAAGTTAATTTTATCTGCACCATTTAATTAGAAAAAAAAAAATGTTCCCCTCTACTTGCCTAATGGATAATAAAACCATCCATTCAGCTGATTCGTCGACTCTCTGAAACTCCTTTTTGTCACTGTTCCAGCTCTTTCTAGTACAGCACATATGAGTAAGGGAAGTTCATTTTGGCCACGAAACATCTGTGCGCCGTGCAACTCGGCAATCCAAACGACTTTTGGAGCGGTTGGTAGAGGAAAAGAAATATGATAAAAGAAGGGGACATGGTTCTTATGGAATTCATTGGACATGCATTATCACCAAATAGATAAAAAAAAAAACTATTCAATCTCTTTATCTAGGGGTTGGGTATGAGAAAAAAAACTTCAATTGATACAAAAATAATAATATTGAATTGAGTCGAGTTAAATAAAATTGAATGACTCAACTGCGTGGAATCATTAGGGCTCAACTTCATCAGTTGGTTGGATCATTGGGTTAGGCTATTATTTGTTTGCGAGGTTTTCTTATATATTTATAAGATTTTGTACGAATAATTTAAAATAAAATAAGTCATAAATTAATAAATTCAATAATAAAAATATTTAAATTGCTTATAAAGTAAGTAATTTTAGTGTTAGTTAATTATTTGCTCCACATATTTCTTATTTCCTTCGGATAGGGATAGGGGTTAAGGAATATATGGAGCAGATTCAGCTCCACATGTATGGATCGTCATCAGATCTATAATGAAGGACTCAGATTTTTACCTTCGTTTAAAATGAAAGGCCTCATTCGTTGATCTGAGCTCTTTATTATAGATCTGATGATGGTCCATACATGTGGAGCCAAATCTGCTCCACATATTTCTTATTCCCTTTCGGATGGGGTTACGAAATACGTGGAGCAGATTCAGCTCCACATGTATGGATCGCTATCAGATCTATAATGAATGACTCATATTTTTTACTTTAATTTAAAATGTAGAGCACCATACGTTGATCTGAGCCCTTTATTATAGATCTGATGATGGTTCATACTGTAAAGCCGAATCTGCTCCACATATTCCTTATTCTCTTTCGGATGGGGTTAAGGAATATGTGGAGTAGATTCAGCTCCACATGTATGAATCACCATCAGATCTATAATGAAGGACTCAAATTTTTACCTTCATTTAAAATGAAGGATTCCATGCGTTGATCTGAATCCTTCATTATAGATCTGATGATGATCCATGCATGTGGAGCCGAATCTACTCCACATATTCCTTATTCCCTTTCGGATGGGGTTAAAGAATATGTGGAGTAGATTCAGCTCCACATGTATGGATCACCATCAAATCTATAATGAAGGGCTCATATTTTTACCTCCATTTGGGGGTGAGTTTTGAATTATCAGTTTCTAGATTTTTTAACCTAACCCAAAATAATAGATTTGATCGTTAAGTTCAAATGAGATTTCACCCTATTCCAAATAGTAATTAACTCGAAATTAAATCTTCAACTACCCTCAACTCTGAGATGGAAATTAAGTCTGCCTCACGTGTAGATCCCGTCAAAACATGGTTATCACTCTTATAAACTCTTTTTTTCTTAATTTGAGAAATGACATAAAGATTGAAATTAAAGTTCTGTTTAATTTGATAAAAAATAATTTTATCACTTTTTAAATGTTTGGTAACTTAAAAATGACTTGTCAGTAGAAAAATAACTTTCGATTGATTAGAAATTAAATTTTGAAAAGATAATTCTTTTTAATAAAAATATATTTTTCTTTCACCGGTGGATTTTATATTTCAACGATAATTTTCTGTATAGTTTCAAAATATATATCAATACATGAAAAAAATATTTTTGATGATTTTTTTTTCTAAAAAAATATTTTTAGGTATTTATTTTTATTAAACCCTTTCAAAAAATAATTATTTCTATTAAAACTTAACGGTGCCTAAAGATGACATGTCAAAGCTTCAGAATTCAGCACCATTTCAAGACTATATCAGCATTTTCCAGACCAATTAGCTCAAGCAAATATTGACAGTTAAAAGATCATCCTATAACTCTCTGGACATGACTGATATTTACTATTTTATTACTTCCGAGGTAGATGAATTTCAAACTTGTTTACGTATTCCTTTATGTTTGGCGAGAAAAAAAAAGAGTAAAAACATTCGCAGTATGAAAATTCGATTTTATCACTCGACAATCTCTCTTATAGCACACGAAAAAGCAAATAATTAATTCAGATTTATTTTATCTTACTTAGGTGTAGCCATACAGATTTTTTTTTTCAATATTTAATGTTAACTTGGTATCCAAAAAAATTGATATAAAAATATTAAAAATGTAAAGTTGTCATGTTGAAAATTTAATGTCCGAGGATAAGAAGGAAAGAAATTTGACAGAACGGCAGCAGAAGGCAACAAAAATATCGGATCCGTCTCTTTAGGATACCCCTTGTAAAATGGAAATGCCCCCAAATATCCCTTGAAAAAGATTTACTCACATTCTCTCTTCTCTTATGTCTTTTGGACTTTGTTTGAACAAAAACTAACAGAGGAAAAGGATAGGAGAGAAGAAGAAAGGAGGAGATAGTGAGAATAATATAATCTCATGTTTGGATAGAAATTAAAAAAAAAGGGTAATTTTTATTTAAAAGATTATTTTAATTTTTTATAATATTTTTTTTCTAATAAAAAAGAGAGGAAGACATGGATAAAATGGTCAAATTATTTAATCCTTTCTAGTTTCACAGATTTGATGAAATTAGTTATAAAAAGTTTGGAAGAATTATGAATCTCTCTCACTTAAATTTGTATATAAATCTAGTCTACTCTCCTAATCCCATTCCACTCTTCCTAATTTCCTCCTAACTCTTCAATCCAAATAAAGCCTAGTATATTACGTGCTTGGTTCCTTTCTCTCTCCATAAACACGTACATAGAATAGTTGTAGTGAAGGAAGCGATCACCAGAGAGAGAGAGAGAGAGAGAGAGAGAGAGAGAGCGGCAGCAGCAGCAGCAGCAGCACGCCCGTCCCCTGTTCTCGCTCCATTCCCTGTTCTCGCTCCATTTCCTCCAGCATCGCAGGTGGGTTCCCTCTCCTCCTACTTCCGGACATTGCCATCGCTGCTTCCCATCTGGCACTGCCTTTGAACAGCGGGGAAGCAATTGGATTCTGACCAATGAGCTCAATATTTTGGCGTTTTTTTTTTTGTTTCTTTCTCGTCGAATTTTGACGCGTTCTGCTTGGGAGGTGATCGGTGCTCTACGGTTACGTTTGTTTGGTCGCAATTTCGTGGAAAAAAAATGATATTGTGGATTGCTTGGCGTAAAAGTTAAGATCTTTGATGTGTTTTTTATGTGACGATTGGCTTTTCTGCAGCTTGAAATGTGACAATGTGCGTCTTTGCTGTTAATTTGGTAATAACGTTTGGGGTCTGTGAGTTTGGTCTGTGTCAGTAGTGTGAGGGGAATGTTTGATTGCATCTGCATGGGATCCTCTTCAAGCTTCTTTTTGCTTTAATTGCAACTTGTTCTTCTTTATCTGAACTTTCGATTTGGTTTCCATTTCCCTAACCTCGTTTTGCTCCCAGTGAATTTCCCAACATTGACTAGGTTACTTCTAAGTGTTAGAAGCATAGGAAATTGAAATAAGAAATGGCCGCAGAAAAAAAATATTGCATTTTGTACCTTCTAGTAACAAATTTTACTGAAAAGTGGGTATTGTGAAAAGAATACATTTTGGTGCAAACATTTGCTATTGGTTTCTTGTCAAACTGGAAGTCCTACTATAAATATTGGCACTATTCACGTAATGGCTAATAAGATACACAGTTTTTTGCTCAACATATGGATTTTGAAGTTTAATTTCAACAATTCGGCCCAAATGGGCCATTGTAGCAATCTTTTTACTGGCATTCTTGTGTTTGCTTGCGGGTATGATTAATAAATAGTAACATACAGTTTGTAATTTTCATTATCCCCTTTTATGCTGATCCTTTTAGCTTCATCCATTATTCATTTGATGCCTTATTACTAGTAGTCGACTATTAACCTACCTTCTTTTGGCTTTTGGATCAGGTTTTATTACAGTCAACAAGGAATATTTTGGATTGTTTGACAATACAAACATCAGGATTTGGTTGAACACTCTGAATGATGAATGCTAACATTTCTGTGATATCATATTAATATTCTAGTGAAGAAAGGTTTCATCTTAATGAAGTAATGCTTTTTTCATGATTATCCTTTCAATGCTCGCCATATAACAATGCAGAGAACAAATGGTCACAACTCACAAACTGACATTCTTATGCAACATTTGTTTGCAAAGGAATTAGACTCTGATAGTACTTCAGAAGAGACTTGTCGAAACTAAATCGGAGTAATAGACCAACAAAACCAGAATACTTGGTTAAAATATATTGGTTGTCATCACTCATATGGAGGGTTTGGTGTCACCTTCAAGTTTAGTAAAGCAGACACCTACCCAAAAATTCTCTTCAAACAGTTCCCATAAATAGCTTTGTTATCTGACCAAACGAGGTTCCTTGGCAGAATTAGACTTAGCATTGTTATTTGAAGAACACCGGTGGGAACATCAATACCAGAAATGCATTTGGCCTTACTCCACTTCATATTGCAACATGGAGGAATCATGTGCCTATAGTGAAGAGGCTTCTTACCAATGGTGCTGATCCTGATGCACGGGTATGCCCAACATCCTCTATGCAGCTTGGATTTTGTCTATCAATTATCCTTGGATGTGCAATTTTGATTTTCCGGCACATTATGCTATATATCCTCATGGATCAAAAGTCTGATGTTTATGTTTTGATTTTTTTTTTTTTTGAACTAGTGACTATATTGTCTTTTTTTTTATCTATGATGAGGAGTTGGAAAATCAAGACGAAAGGAGAAGATGAGTAATTAACGTGTAAAGGAAAGAGAGTACGCTTATATGTATATGCACATGAGCTCAAGCACATGCACACACTTCACTAATATCTAAAGTTTGGTATCGGTTTATATCTGGTTAAGGTATGCATAATTTGTGAAGTTCCATTTCAGGATGGGAAGTCTGGATGGAGCAGTTTGCATAGGGCTCTTCATTTTGGACATCTTGCTGTCGCAAGTGTTCTTCTACAGGCTGGCGCATCCCTTACTCTGGAAGACTCTAAACGCCGGACACTTGTTGATCTTCTTTTTGGGCCTGTCTTGCGAGCTGTTGGGAAAATAATTGATTCTGGTAGTTTTTAGTTAGCATCAACAACAATAAAGTTCATTTTTCTGTCAGTTGATGTTAGTTAAGATTTTGCTTAAGATGCTGCATTAGCATGCTCTAGGTGACTTTATGGCCTTAATCAAAGTTGATTGCTTGTCAGAATAGGTTTTATTATCATTTTTTTGGTTTTCCAGTTTTCTTGTTTAGTGTTGTTGTATGTTGTGTAATTCGTTTAATCTTACTGTAAAGGAATTCATCAAGTATCAGTAGCAAATCGTATGCTTATTTTCAGTATTTTTTCATGTTTGTTGCAACAGAAGTCTTCAGTTGAGGAAGTGGGACGAACTATTAATTGGGAACATGCAATACCCACATCCAGAAGTTGCTATGCAAAGTTGATGTTTTTCAGGGTTCTTATATAAAGGCAGTGTCTGCTGCAAAGTTTCACAGTGTGGCCAATGGTTCTGGTGGAGAACTTTACACTTGGGGTTTCGGCAGGGACTGTCGACTTGGTCACCTGGATTTTGACGTTCACAGGTACCTGGTTCATCTCTTCTGGGAAATTTTTTATGTTCTGTATGGTTATATGCTTTTTAAGTGATTATTTTTTGAGAATGGCTTTTAAGTGATTATGACTGGAAAATGTCAATATGAGTGATCTTATGCTGATCCTTTTTTGAGATGATCTTACGCTGATCCTTACTACTATATGTGTGCCATCTAGACATGTAGCTCCTGATTCTCTGTGTGTTTTTATGTGTTTCTTTTTGTTGGTGAACCCAGTGTTAGTTTCCTGTAGTGGATTGCCATATTGACTTGTTTTTATTTACAGTGGTCAAGCTGCCATAATCACTCCACGACTGGTCATGTCAACTTTGGGCTCTCATCAGGTTAAGGTTGTTGCTGCAGCCAAGCATCATACAGTAATTGCAACAGAGAGAAGTGAAGTCTTCACTTGGGGTTCAAACAGAGGTTTGCTACCTCTCATATTGGTTTACTGTAATCTCGATCTGATGGAGTTTGTTAGATTTATAGTTAGAGCCTATTAGAGTGCATGGTTTGTTTTCTTTCATGAATCTTCTTCTTAAGTGATCTTGGTATTCTTGTTTTTGTGACTCATTAGTGTTACAAAGGAAGCATTGACAGTTTAATTTGCTCCAACTTCGTTCAAAATTGAAGACTGCTATTGGATTCTGTCACCATTTGGGACAACTTTGATTTTTGCATCTCATGTTCTGATTTGACCATTAAATGCAGATGGTCAACTTGGTTATACTTCTGTTTATACACAACCTACACCACGGCATGTGACTTCCCTTGGAGTAAAAGTTATTGCTGTTGCTGCTGCAAACAAGCACTCTGCTGCAGTTGCTGAGTTGGGTGAAGTTTTTACATGGGGCAGCAAACAAGGAAGGACAGCTTGGTTATGGTACCTCTATTTCAGCTTCAAACTCCATCCCTAAGATGGTTGAGTATTTGAAAGGGAAAGTTTTCAAAGGTGTCTCTGCAGCAAAGTGTCATAGATAGTGAGGTAAACATCTGGTTCTAGATTTATTGTTCCACTTTATTGTTGCCAGACTACATGCTAATGTAACGGTTGACCTAGTTTCCGATAATAAAGAACCATGTGTATATTTGGAGTTCCCTCTGAATTCTTACTGAAAAATGTGTACATGTAAATTAATGGAGGATGCAGTAGGAAACTAGAAGAACTTAATTGTGGACTTTATAGGTATTTACATGGGGACATCGTCTTGTGACCCCAAGACGTGTTATTATTACTAGGACTATAAAGAAAAGTGGAAGCACACTCCTCAGGTTTCATCCCATGGAGAAGCTTCATGTTGGTTCAGTTGCAGCTGGAGTCACTCATAGCACAACACTCACAGATGATGGTGCTTTGTTTTATTGGATCTCATCAGATCCTGATTTAAGATCCAAACAGGTTTGATTACTTCAGATTACTTTTTTTTATGTGCCTTTTAATTCGGAGTAACTTAGGTGTATTTATGTATATATATAATCCAGATTTACCCTGACTTCTTGATTTCCTCATTAAGAGAATCCTAACTCAGCTTCTTTGTTACATACTGCTTTACTCAATGTGTGGGAAGAATATTGTCAGCATTTCAGCAGGAAAAACTGGACGTCTGCTGTTACAAAAACAGGGGATGTATATATGTGGGATGCTCGTCTGAACGGTGTTAAGCTAGCTATTTCAGCGTGTTGGTGAAACACATCTGCTAGCCCTTTACGCTCTTTATCATCCTATTTATCCTTCCAAACCAAATTATATGAAACCAGTTTTGAACAAGAATATTGAAGCTGAAAACTTAGATGAGGGCTTTTCTGTTAAATGACATACAAAGTGATACTAATGCTGAACCTATACAAAATGATAGCCTCAGTAACATAGTTTTCCCTAGCCTGAAGAGTTTATGTGAGAAAGTTGCAGTGGAGTTCTTGGTGGAGCCTAGGAATGCAATACAACTTCTAGAAATTGCTGATTCTCTAGAAGCTGATTTACTAAAAAACCATTGTGAGGTAATGACTGGTTTTGACCATTTATATTTCCACCTTCATTCCCCACTCATTGCCTGATAGGATACTAACACTATAATCTTTTGCAGGAGATAGCTCTACACAACCTTGATTATATTTTCACTGTTTCACCAGCTACTATTGTGAATGCCTTGTTGTTGTTTTCACTCAATCCTCACACACTCTCCCTCACTATTTTGTAATGATTTTACAGAATTCACACACACTCAAACAGTTTTTGTTTGAAGAAAATAGAGAGAAGAGAATTGATGCAATGAACAACATATTTTCTGATATTCCCATTGAACATCAAGTACAACACAGAAAATAACTGACACCAATAAGTTTAACTGACTGACTCTAACTAACCAATAAACATAAGAAACTGTCTAATATGCTTCTGTGGCAATTCATAATTGTTACCACAGAAAAACTAAACAAATACAAATATATATAACATAAACATAACATATCAGGTCCTAATACATAATCTAACATGCCTCACCTGAAATTTTGGCCAGTCTTGAGAAAGCACTTGATTCAAGATATTCTGAAGCATGGAGCTACCGCCGTCTCCCCATGCCAACAACTACTTTTCCTGCTGTTGTCAACAGTGATGATGAGAATTCTGAGAAAAATCATATTAGACATAGAGAATGAAAAGCACACGATTAGACATCATGCAAGCTCTAGGTTGACTGTTTCCTACAAGAAGATAGTGTTTGCTGATCAAGCTGTTTTTAAACAAGCCAGAATACTTAGGAAAAAAAAACTGCAGCAGATTGAGATGCTTGAGGCCAAACAGTTGAGTGGGCATCTTCTTGATGATCAATGGATCGCAAAGCTTCAAACTAGATAATCACTTGAGAGTGCACTTGCTGAACTTGGCTTTCCTATTGAATTTGAAGCAAAGCTGATGTGCTCTGGCTTAACAGATGGAAAAGGGAATATGAATTCTAAGATTTCTAGAAAGCATAAGAGAAAAAGTAAACAGAAAGCTGCACAATCTGAGATTTCATCTTTACAAAGAGAAAAAAATGAAGAGGCAAATCCCGTTAAGGCATTACCAGATATTAAATCCATGAAACTCCCCAGTGATAAGGTAATGCTCCAATCTAGCTTCAATGGATCCTTTTTTTCTTTCATATACACTTGTAACTTAAACAAAATTGCTTAGAAGCATGAACACAAGATTATATTTCAAAGAAAAAGTATGGTGCTTCTCACCTTCTCTGCTAGATGACCAGTGCTATGTATAACAATCCCTTTTTATAGTAATATATTTTCACATTTTTTTGAGAGGGAATCCATTTTCATGTATCACACAGCACAGTTACATACTTGCATGCCTGACTTGTGCATGGAGAACAATACTGACCTATGCTGTATACTTGCCTGATCAATGCTGTCAAAATTATGTCTTGAAACGTAGAATCATGCGATTCTACGTGTACACGCTGGAAAAACCTGCTCGATCCTATACCGGATCGCTTTTGGTCAACACACGGTAGGATCACGTGCTGGCATTTACAATCGGTGGAGACACCGTCTACATCGATCCTGCTTTTTTTCTTACCTGGAATTGATTGGGTGTTATTTCTATAAGCCTCATGGCCCTCTTCAGGTTCCTCTCTCTACCCTCTCTGTCTCTCTCTCTCTCTGTCTCTCTCTCTCTCTCTCTCGCTCGCTCGCTCTCTCTCTCTCTCTCTCTCTCTCTCCCCTTCCCTCCTCCCTCTTTACCTCCCTCTCTCCCTCCCTCTCCCCTCTCTCAACGCATACCTCACCTGATCATGAGCAGGCAGAGTCCTAAGGCTTCCAACTCATGAGCAGGAGAGGGAAAGGACAAAGGCTGCATACCTCACCTGCTTGTGGGCACGAACTTATTTTTTTTCACAGTAACAGGAAGGGTGGCTGGAAGGCGACAATAGCAATAGAGTGGGCAAGCCAAGAAGGATCTATTTAGGAGTTCAGACCCAGTAGCCAATGCCGGAAGAGGAGGCCGCCGAGACACGAAATTGGAAAGCTGCCCCTCACTATAGAAATGAGTTTTGCTGAAAGGCGGAGCTAGCACTTTTATTTTTTATTTTGCTTAGATAAACACTCTTATCTTTTATGTTATAATTATAACTGAGGTATTTATTGGTGGCTTTTTATAAAAAGAATGCAATCCTTATTTTTTTACTATTATGATAATTTGATAACTTTTGTGTATTAATTCCTTTTCAACTTAAATTGTTAAGTTCTTCATTTTATTATTATTGGAATTTGTTTAGAAATAAAGGCAAGCCTTATGGTAATTTGACTGTTTGTGCTAATTCCTTTCAACTTTAAAGCACAAGATCAATTATAGGTATTCTGCTATGAATTACAAGATCAACTTAGAGATTTGCAATAAATGGGAGAGTCATTGCATTTTGTGTTTAGTTGAAATGTATGTGCATGTCAACCCTAACATTGTAGATTTATATATTTTTTACATATTAATATATACATATGTATTAAAATAAAATATGGTAGAATTAGTCGCTATGTCTCCACAATTTCATGTTTCCGCAACCTTATAGTGTCATGTCCGTTTTGCAAGTTTGACAACATTGTGCCTGATGATAGCTTCTGGAGTACATACAACATTTGTGCATAGACGTTTGGATACTACAAGATTTAGAAGGTCATTTATTTTGTTTCTCAAGAATTCAACTCCTAATATTTGATTTGACCCTCCTGATAGAATCCACTATTTAACTAATACATTAAAACTTGAGGTTTGTCAAATGCGGTATCGAATATGCTTTATAGTTCTAAAAAATGCTTGATATTATGATTTCTATATAATTATGTTAACTTATTCTAAGTTTTGTCCACATAGTAGATCCTCAATTGCAATAACATATACTTGTGGCACTAGAGTGGGTCATAATAGTGTTAGTCGATGCCACAATTTCATTTAACTACATAAGTGATTGATGATTAAAATTTATCTTTGAAACAATCTGAACTTCACCAGAAGCACATGTATCTTAGGTTCTTATCTAAGTTTTGTGGTAGACCATATAACTGAATGGGTTTGTTCTTAGAATTAAAATAAATTGCATACATCAGTTTACTCTGGAAGTAGTTTTGACCAATTAATTTTTTTCTTACAGGATGATGATGCTGATATTGTTACTCAATGCAAACCCATGCTAGATTTTTCTCTCCATAGTATAAGCTCTCTCAATCGTCTGTGACAAAGAAAAAGATCAGGAAAGGTGGTCTGTCAATGTTTCTTAGTGGTGCTCTTGATGACACCCCAAGACAAGCCCCTCCGCCATTAACGCATAAAAATGAGGGGCCAGCATGAGGTGGGGCTAAGCTTGCATAACGAAATACTTCTTTTCGTGATATTCAGAATGAGCAGAGCAAACTATATAATGTATTTCCTAGTAGGTCAAAAGAGAGGTGTGAAGATCTATGGCAAGTGATAGACAAATTCGATTAAGTTCATTCTTGTCAGGTGTTAGTTCAAGCCCAATACCTGTGGTCTCTGCACAAACCGTACCTGCATCTGAAGGAGACAAGAGTGCACCTACTTGGTCACCAACTGGAACTTCACCTGTCTTGAGCCGGCCATCCTTGAGGGATATACAAATGCAGCAGGTATGTTGATATTCTAGGGCAATGATGTCACTATTGGTCCATCTCAGTAGTATCTTATCTCACCTAAACTTGTTTGATCAGCTACTATTCTTAATCATATTAATGGTCCAAGAAATTATTTGAGATACAATAAAAGGTTTAATTGATAAAAGAGTTATCTTCTTAAGTACTATGACAAATTACGTAAAACATTTAGGACACATTTGAGTCCTTGTGAGATGGATAGAAGCATCGTTCTTTTGAACTGGTCCCACTAATTTTACCATATTGTAGACACAGATATCAACAAACATGATTGTCTCATACTGAAACTGAGCCTTTGGCTTCATAAGTCTATATCTTATCAATTTATACCAGCCCAAGTCATGTTTAACATCCCCTTAACACAAAAAAGATCATGCTTAATTTGTATGAACCCATGCCTATGTTGACTCTCGGTACTACTGTTGATACTCCAAATTTTCTAGTAACTGCTGCTTCTGTGAGTATCAGGTGCGTAGACTATCTTAACCTGAAAATCTTTTGATTTCTCTTTGACAGATGAAAAAACAAGCAAATATTTCTCACAACCCTAAAACCAGGTCATCAGGCTTCTCAATCTCTTCAGTAGGTTCACCTTTGGTTGCTGGTGGCACCAAAGATTCTGTCCCAAACCGCTGGTTCAAACCTGAAAGTGATGCTCCATCGTTCATACGTTCTATTCAGATTGTAGAGAAGGCAATGAATGATCTCGAGCGCTTCTACAGTAGTGTCAAGTTGGTGAAGCCTCAACAGTGATTGAGCTTGCAACAGAAACACTAACGTGATCCTTTCTAAATCAACTTGTAAATGTATCTGTACAGATTTCTGCTAACTTTTTCTATTACCAATTTTATTATGAATTCATCTTATCTATATGAGAATTAGTTAACAGTTCACAGCAAAATTAAGACCACTCATGCAAACCAATCTCTTATCGCAATGATTTTCATTTTCACTACCTAGAATTGTTACCCCAAAATGAATCACTTCAAGATCTCCGTGGTTTAATTTCCGTTCATTAAACATTGACATCTCTTAGTTGTTTCCTCTCTATATTTAGAACAAACATCGAGCCCTCAGGTGCACCAAAATATACATTATATGGGGTTTCTTTATGGACTTCTCATGTGTTGCCTTACTGATCTTTGTACCTAAATGGTTAAATGTATCTTCATTCCATTGAACAACAGCAAGAGGAAGACTGAGAATGCCAGTACAACATCAAAACATTAAAATGTAGCATTTCATTTAGTCATCAAAAGGTATACTTTGAAGTCGAATAAATGGCATGTATGTCATGGTTACCACATATGATAGCTAAGATTAAATTACGTAGTGTCCAGAGTTCTGCAGGTATCATTGGTGCATTGCAATGCACACAACGTTGTCTTTCCTTTAATAAGCATAAAATGAGTGGTGCTCTCCTTGTTCCAGACTCTTTTTAGGGTCGTTATTTAAGACTTATTTCGAGGAGTAAAAGAAGTGGAATTGAGTGGTCAAAAAGATAGAGAGACTGCCAATCATGTCACTTGGCAGGGATTGCAGTAGAACAAGGAAATGTTGAGTTCATAATAATAACAGTTACAAAAAGGATGCAGAGGTAGGAGATAGGAATGTTGCAGCTACTCCAAGGATGTGCTGGTGGGAAATTAAAGAGAAAAAAGGGAGCAAAGGTTGGATATCTGTCTCAGTCACTGTGCAAAGTGCAAACCCATGACGAAGAAGGAACTGAAGGTTTGGTGGCAATCATTCACAGTTTATGTGCCTCGTTATCCTAAAACCCCAACCATACACTCCTCAAGTAGTACAACCTCTCACTTGTATGTGTACATATAAATATGTATAAATTCTTTATGACCATTAACTCATGTGACCTCTTCGTTCTTTTTCTACTGCTGTTATCCCTTTTCTTAAGGTTTGGGCTGTATTTTAACTCTGGGGAGCTACTTGATTAAAGTATGTGTATCCATAAAAGAAAAGCTGTATCTAGTGTTTTATACATTGTGTTTTTTTTTCATGTTTCTTTCCTTCTTTTGTTTGAAACATGATCAAGACATTATATGCGTAGGAAAGAGAAAAAAATCATTTTTTTTAGACAGATTAGGATTAACTAATTTTATATATAACAAGGACATTGGACATTTTAAGATTATTTTTTTATACTCGTTCGAAACCTTTGATGTTTAAGGTTATAGCACTTGATTAATACGAAGTTAAAGAACGAGCAGAATAATATTTCTCTGATTAAATTGGGGACTCTAAAAATTAAATTCAAAGCTATTAATTTTTATCGAAATTGAAGTAAAATTTTGCTAATCAATTATATCAATCAAACTTGATTAAGAGATCATTTTTCTATCAATGGTAATTAAATCAACTAGCAAGTTCGAACTCTCCCTGTTAGCTTCCTCGTCCTTTTAACTTGAAATTCGATTTGCTCGTCAGCAACCCTTCTTTCTAAAGGTCTTTTTGGTTTGGGTTGAAAGGAGGAGAATGAAAATGAGGTTAGTTTGATTATATTTTATAGAAAAAATAAATATTAATATCCCTCTGATTATTCATTTATTTTTCAATCCCAAAATAAGATGAAAAGAAGAGGAAAAATATATTTAAAATATATTTTCTATTTTACCTTACTTAATAAAATATATAAACTTATATATATTCCTCTAAATAAAATTTAACTTAAGCTTCTCTTTTTCTAGTTTTTTCTTTTTTTATTATCTTCTCTTTTTCTTAATAATTGTTGATCCAAACGAATCCTAAAGCAAACTCCACCAGGTTAAAGCGAAGTTCCTATTTAACACTCTACTGTAGACCCTGGCTAATACTGACAATTTTGGGATTGATTGCAAGTCCAATTTTCTTCTCATAAATATGGGAAGAATTAATCAACAAAGTATATTTGTTTTTCAGTTTTCAGTGAGTTTCTTTTCCTTTTCAAATTCTTGTTTTGGCATAATACGTGAGACCACATGTCCTAGTGGTCACGCACAATGCATAAAATGGTTTTCCAAATTGCTGATATATATATATATATATGTCATGCTTTGATTAGGTCGGTGTATCTTTTTCCCCTTTTTCCTTTTGTTCCTTTTTTTCTTACTGTAATCGATGCATTACGCCTCCTCTTGATGACTTTTCCTTCAACGACTTTTCTAAATTGAAAATTAGAACATCATATAGCTCTCTCTCTCTCTCTCTCTCTCTCTCTCTCTCTCTCTCTCTCTCTCTTC
>LTAE01000988.1:36339-66637 GCA_001647135.1 Pontederia paniculata | reverse complement strand
CTTTATTGGATATTATTGTTAATTGATTAAAGTCTTCCGCATTAATAAAATTTTTATTAACTGGTCAACATAGTTAAATTATTAGTCAAAGGATTGCATCGTCGTAGCGTCTCCGAGTCCATATTTTGCCATCTGGCAAGATGTGGGTTTGGGGCATTGGAGGTGGGCTTATGAGTTTTTTTTCCTTGAAATCCGTGGGATTCGGATGCATTTAAATTTTGCTTTTGTCATTTCATAAAGAACAAGATGTAGATAAATGAGTTATTGTTCATGTTTTAAAAATCGGATAGTTAGTCGGCCAATTTCTAACTATTTGAACCAGATTAAAAAAAAAGTATTCTTCATAATAACTTTAATGATAAAATATGGATAAAAATACATGAAAAAAATCTGAAAGCTTTTAAAAAATAATTATCTAACATTACATATTGGTGTCACTTTATAAAAATAAAACTAAAATATGACAACTTATAATGTTTATTTACTCTCTATCCACATTCCATGAATCCCATTTCTCCTTATGTTCCTCTTTTAGTTTTTTTTTCCCGTTAATATCTTATATTTCATTTTTGTATTTCCTTTTTTTCTCCTTTTTTTAATTATTCATGTGTTTTTTTAATGTTTTCTCCTATTCATTATTTTCATCCGTCAATTCCTCATCGATTTTTACTTGTCCATCTTCATGATTTTCGTATTTCGCTTTTTTTATATTCCCTATTTCCCTTATTTGTTTTCTTTTACTTCATTCCTTCCATTTTTGTTCTTATAAGCTTAAAACTGTTCGAATCAATTTTAATTTGTTTTGCTAGATCTATGATATTTATAAATAATAAGTATCTTCAAAATTTTCCCTTTAAATATTTTTTTATTCATCCTATGATTCCGTATTTCTGAATGTTCGAATCAATTTTAATTTTTTTTGCTAGATCTATGATATTTATGAATAATAAGTATCTTCAAAATTTTCCCTTTAGATTTTTTTTATATTTTTCCTATGATTCCGTATTTTCGAAACTTCCTTTCCTATATAGGTGTGTCTTTCATTTTCTTTTTCCCCTTTCCATCTTCCACTAATGGATTTTAATTCTTTCATATTGTTTCCCCTTTTAGGTGATTTGGCATTTATTTTGTGCTTTAAAAAAAATTCAAAATGCTAGATTGCATTGTATCAACTGATTTTTGCCGGTTCTATTTGATTCTATATTTTCTTTTCTTCGTGAGTTCAAATAATTTTAAATTAAGGTTGGGGAGCCTACTTAGGGCCTGTTTGGCTTAGCTGATAAAAAAATACCTGATAAGCACTAATGCTGATAAATATTTTAAGTGCTGATACTTATTTTAAAATATAAATAGTTACATGTTTGGATAAAAGTGCTGATAATATCAATAAGTAGTTGTAATGTTTGTTAAAATAAATATCGACTAATATAGCCTTAAAGTTATATGATAATAATATTAAAAAATATGGATAAAAGAGTAATATAGTTGGTTAAAACTAATAAGCCAACAATTTTAAAAATAAGCATGGGTACCCTGCTTATTTTTTTCAACTTATAAGTAGTTACATTAACAACTTATAAGTATATTTTTTTAGTTACCAAACATATAATTTTTTTTAAAATTTACTTATAAGTAGTTTTAACCTACTTATAAGCTTAGCCAAACATGCCCTTAGCAAAAGTGCTAAATAGACTACTTAGCAGTGATCTAATTCGTCAGATTTAATTTTAACAGTACAAGATCAAATTTAAAAGTTTAAAATATATTTTAAAATTTTAATCTTGTACCATCAAAAACTAATCCAACGATCTCTATCATCGTTAAGTAGCCTACTTAACAAAAGTGCTAAGTAGGCTCCCTTTCTCCTTTTAAATTTGCGTGCAAAGATCATTGAAACACAAAAGAAAAAGATGACTATGAGAAATTGACTGAGTTTACCGTTAGGAACCTTTCACTTAGATACTAATGCCCCATTTGATTGAGGAATAAGATTTGAATTAAGGTTTTATTCACCAAAAGTCATATTTTTCGTTTGGTGGGCTCCACTGCATTTATTGAAGGAGAAATAAAAAATAGAGAGAAAATTATTTCATCTCTCCTATGGACTAGCCTTATTCCCAGTTGATTAAGAAAATGGGATTAACTCTTGGATTAAAAAAATAATCCATGAATAGTACATTGGCAATCAAACAGGACCTAAGGCTTTGATATTTAGCGATGAAGGGGTAGAATAGAAAAGTGAAATATGTGGTGATGAAGTAGTGTGGTGGATTATTAGTAAGTTCATATTTAAATAAAAATTGGATGAAAATGATTTGTTAAATTAAATTATATATTATTTAGATATTTAAAAAGGTTAATTGATGTAAAAGTTGATTTTACCTCTATGTTCAATTTAAGATTAAAAAATTAAAATAAAAATAAAATATGTATAATAATTTATATTCTATCGAATATCATTGAGTTGGTGAATTAAATTTTAAATAATTAATAAACTTCAAAATACCATCACATTCTACTTAATTTTTTTAAAAAAATATGCCTCACTCTAACTTAGGCCTTGTTTGACAAAGACAAGAAACACTGCCCACTACTTTTTTTTTGTGAAGTAAAACGCTAGACTTCTAAGCGTTTGAGAGCAAAACTCTCTTAAACGCTTGGACGCTAAATATATCCTTAACCTAACCTAACTCATCAAAACTCACAATCCAAATATATCTTCAGTGGATGAAGATTATAGATAGAATGATCCGTACTTCTAAGACCTCCAACCCTCTCATCCCCAAATGGAGTTACAAAGGTGGATACCAACAAAAGATGTCCTACATAAAATAATAAATAAAATAATAAAATAAGACATCTAAACAAGACAATAATCACTAAAGGTGAGCGTGGATCAGGGTCAACTTGACGAACCGATTCAAATCAATTCGATCCAAATATATAAATCAAATAATAATGGGTTATCGGGTTACTTCATATCAAACCCGAATTATTCGATTTCTTATTGGGTTGGATACGAGTTTAAAATTTTCAAACTCGATGACCTAACCCTACCAGATTAATTCGATTAAAATAAAATTTTAATATAATAATATGATCCAATAATGTTGAACATCTTAATTTTTACTAGTTTATAATCATTGGATCACACTTTTGATTTACTATTACTAATTTAACTTATAATACTTATTATCACGATAGATTTCACTAACTAATTACTTATGCTTATATATTTTTATTTGGTTGTGAGCTACTTATGAATATATCATAGTAACTAGAACGAAGTGCTTTTAGTGTAATCATTTAATTGATATCAATATCTATATAGAAAAAAATTCTTAAATAAATAATCAAATCTGGTGATCCAATCTTAATTAAAATTTTTTTGAGTAGAGTTGAGTCAATCATCTTAAAATTGAAAAATCTGATCCAATCTAATCCGTAAAATTTATTGTTGGGTTGGTTCATATTTTTCTTGAAACCTAATACAACTTGATCCAATATCACCCCTAATAATCACACCCAAATATGAGAAAACTTGAAATTCTATCAAAATGTAAGCATTTCAAATAAAATTATATTTTTGCATTTTTTATTTATATGAGTCTTTCTTCATTACTGAAATACAAAATATAATTCATCTATCAATTAATTAGACACATAACTACTAGAAATTGATCAATTGAATTTGTAAAAAATATATATTTTAATATATATTTGTCAAAATTTTCATTTTAGTGTAATAAGTCTTTTGAGATCACTTCCAATCAAAACCCAATTATTACTTCATCTAGCTGATTATTTCAAGTGGAGCGCCTTGAACATGAATTTTCGAACAATGATCCTGGTCAAAGATATTTTCTTTTAGACTTTGATTTTTTTTATATATAACTGGAAAATACATTGCGAAATCAGCGGCAACAGGCGCCCGTACCTGAAATTAAACTTCGAGAACATCAATTATTGACTCATTGTCTCAAATAATTATAGAGGAGCAAGTAAGTTATTTACTAAATAAGGCAATTGCCAGCACAGGAAAAAAATATTATGATCATAATTATCATGCATGCATTTATTTATTTTGACAACGATATTATTTTATTATATGCTATTCTTTTTAATTTGGGTAAGCGAATCTAGATATATAAGTTAATGATGAAAGGTTGTCAACATCGTGCAACTTGAAGATGTCACATCCCTGGTTCGCTTTTGCCTATGTTTTGAAGTTTTCCTGGGATATATGAGGTAAAACATGGTTTGAAGTCCTTGATCTTTTTTCTTATTGAGAGAAAAGAAAACTTATTTGTTTCAGATTTTTCATGCTTTTAAGTTATTTTCTACTTGATTTTAGTTCTTTTTTGTTTCGATTAGCATCGTAATTTTTAAAATCTTGTCACTGACTGATTAATCTACATCTCGGATCGTAGTGGTTTAGGAATGACTTATCAATAGATTCCATCAAATTCTTTTACAGTTAACTTTATTTTGTTCGCCGACTGAGATTATGTGAATGAAATTTGATGCTTTGAACTTTTTATCTTCTCCTACTTCACGGGGAGTGATTTGATCATGTGTACCCTGTCGAATCAGATAATTCCAATGCGTGTGCATGACTTTATCTGAAAAAAAATGCTTTGGCATTAATCTTCATTCTCTGTTCGGTAAAAAGTAAAGTACTTTTCATCCCAACGAATTCTTCAGAAACTAAAGGCCGAAACTTATTATGATCTTTGCATGAAAACACAATTTTGTTTTATATTTTCTTTACTAATTACAGGACTTTGTGCTGAAACGGCCTAATTGCCTCATGCTAGAACAATGATCATTAGTTTGAGCACACACAAAATAGTCCTAAGTAAGATGATATGTCCTGTCAAAGGCACAATTAGCATGATTTTCATTGGCTTGGAGGAAGAAACTTGATTCTTGTGCTATTTAATTTAGCATTGAATCCGAATCAAGGTATTATATTTAGTTGATATATTAAATATTATTGATCCATTGATGATCTCGTGGCTAAGAGAATAATGATAGATGCCATAGCAAAGGACAACTTCATAACACCATATATGCATCAATAAACTTGTGTCCCCTTGTATTATTAGGATCCGAAGTCATATAATACTTTTGAACTTGGCGATTCCAAAAATGAAATCCAAAGTTAAACTCTTGTCGATTCTGGACATTCTATTAATCTACTTTGTCAATCAAATTAGTTTGAATATCTAAGAACACAATTAAAAAACACAAAATATTTTTTAGTGTCAATTAAATAAAAGGGCTTTTCTTCTCTCTTGTTGCGCAACTTTGTTCTATACTTAGATTTCCTGTTCTGTTACAATTACCAGTTCCACTCCACCAAATAATTTTTTTTATACGAAGACGGAGTTACGACTTGATGATGTCCTGCTACCAACCTCTGCATGCGATGTGCACTTAAGGATGCAACTGCCGGATGGCTGCTGCTAACTGCAACTACTTGGAGTAAGGAAGGAAGGAAGAGGATTTGGCAGCCATGGCTGGAAGGGTGTCCGACTACGATGTTTTCAAGCCATTGGTGCTGTTGCTCCTGAGTTCTTTTATCCTTCTGCTGCTGATCCTTCTCTCTGGAAGTCGTTGGAACGTGCCCTTTGATACGTTTATTAAAGAAGGTCAGGAAGCTCTCTGGTCCTTGTACATGCCAATTTTGATCTTTGTTCCATCGGTTGTATACTTGTATGTGCATCCAATCTTAATATTGTTTCGCCTGTGTATAGGAATGTCTGAATTTAATCATTCATCAATCAGAAAAGAATGTTAACCTGTCATGATGAATTGATATCCCTCTTAATATTCTAGCAGATTAAAACTTTATTCTTCGATGCCTTGTCAAAAGGAGGATAAATTTTCTAAATAGCCCTTCTCACTGTCAGTAAGGAGTGTCAAAGTTGTCTTTTCTTTGTTAGTGGAACATGGTCTTCTTTTTTTTTTTTTTTTTTTTTTTTGAATAAGACCTTAATCTTGGTCCTATTCCCCAACCAAACGCCCCCTTAGTCTTAAGAATTATAATTTACATATTTGAGAAAAATGTATAGGAAATGAAAATGTTTTTTTTTTTTTTTTTTTTTTTTTTTGAGAAAATGCTTATATGTTAACTAGAAATCCTTGGGAGTGTTACACGGTCTATCAGTGTTAGAAGTTTTGGCTTGTTTTCAAAGTTTTGGGCAACCATTTGTTTCTTACAGCAAGCAAAAGCATATGCATCATTCTAGCAAGTGCCAACTAGCTATTAAGTGGGCTAGTTAAAAGTAAAAAAATTAAAATTTTGATTGGGACATCTTTATATGTATTTCTAATTCTTTTGTAATAGGCCAATGTTCAAACGAAGGAAAAAACATATGCATCCTTCTGCAATGTTAGGATGAATGAAACCTCTACTATATTATAAGTATTGTCATATTGAGTGAACCATATGCACAGTAGAAAATATATCATATATGACTGACATGCACAAGTATTTTGTTATAATGTTAACTAATGAATGAAATCTCTACAAAAGTACAAAGCTTTAGGTTGGTCATTTGATTCATTTCTATGGTCAATTCGTCACCAAGTGACTATGTGACGTCTCATCTGCTACCAAAATATGAAATAAAGGAGACACACATAAGAATTTTATAATTTATTAATTTTTTTCTTAGGACCTGCAAGAAAACAAGAAGCCATGTGGTCTTCTGGCAGTGGAAACCATATCACCTCGGTGTTACCAGCCTAAGCAAAAGTTCGCCAAAAACTTAATTTATTTGATTACCCTGTCAACATTTTTTTTTGGCATACTTGTTCATGTGTATATATATATAATCCTTGCACAATATTCACAAATTACAAAACTCTGGTAGTCTTAATCCATTGCACTTGCTTAATTTGAATGAGTTGTTTTTTAGCTATTTCCTTTTAATCTCTACTTGATTTAACCAGCAAATGATCTCATGCAGGTAATGAAACATCTTGTGAAGCATGTCCGGCATCAACTCTACATGCTACTTCTTCTGAAGTAGTCACCGAGCCACCAGCAAAGGATAAGCTCCTCGGAGGACTCTTGACAACTGCATTTGACGAAGCTTCTTGCCTGAGCCGCTACCAGTCTGCATTGTACTGGAAAGCAGCACAACGTATGCCTTCCCCTTACCTGTTAGAGAAGCTACGCCGGTACGAAGAACGGCACAAGAGATGCGGTCCGAACACTGAGCTCTATAAGAAAGTCACTGAGCAGCTCAGAAGCAACGGCAGCGCAGAGCCTTCGGAGTGCAACTATGTGGTATGGGTAGCAGAAGCCGGTCTCGGCAACAGAATAATAGCACTGGTTTCATCTTTCCTCTACGCCCTCCTCAACGACCGGGTCCTGCTGCTTAGCGTTCCCGACGACATGCATGGCCTGTTCTGTGAGCCGTTCCCGGAGACCACATGGGTTCTTCCATCGGATTTCCCGATCGAAAACTACGAAAATTTTCGCCTCGCAGCTCCTCAGAGCTATGGAAACTTGCTCAAGAGTAAGGTGCTCAGCTTGGACATGGACGCCAGTAAAGCTTCACTGCCTTCTTACATCTATCTCCACCTTATGAACGACTACACTGACGAGGACAAGCTTTTCTACTGCAAAGAGTCTCAACTGCTGCTTAAAAGGGTTCCGTGGTTGTTGCTGAGATCAAACCTCTACTTCGCGCCTGGTTTCTTTTTCCTCTCACAGTACGACGACGAACTCAATCGGTTGTTCCCGGAAAAGGATGCAGTTTTCCACCTTCTGGCAAGATACCTTCTCCACCCAAGCAACGCAGTCTGGGGGTACATCACAAGATACTATGATGCGTACTTAGCCAACGCGAAAGAAAGGATTGGCCTTCAAATCAGAAACCTTCCATTTGCATCGACTACTTTTGAGGACAGGTTGGGACTGGTCTTCAACTGTACAATGGGCGAGAAGCTACTTCCGACGATCAGCGGCGGCAAACCCACCGTCCAGAACAAGACGAGGCAGAAACCCAAGGCCGTCGTCGTTGTCTCTCTGGAACGTGGGTACTACGACCGGATCAAGGACATGTACTACGAGCACTCCACAGCCTCCGGGGAGCTGATCGCCGTGTACCAACCGAGCCACGAGGAGCTGCAGCACACGGAGAAGCGAGACCACAACATCAAGGCCATGGCGGACATTTACCTGCTAAGCTTCAGCGAAGCGCTGGTGACAAGCGAAATGTCGACGTTCGGGTACGTCGCGCAGGGACTCGGCGGCTTGAGGCCGTGGATCGTGCTGAGGACCTTCGGCAAGGACGTCCCCGCTTGCCGCAGGGCCATGTCCATGGAGCCGTGCTTCATTAACGCTCCATCGTACGATTGCGAAACCAAGCGGCACGTCGACAAAGGAGCGGTCGTCCCTCACGTGAAGCACTGTGAAGATCTCGGGTGGGGAATTAAGCTATTTAATAATTAATTTGTTTTCTCGAGTATACAAGTTATTATTTATTTGATTACTTCCTTGCGATCCAAACAAATAAATTGTGTAGCAAAAGCGATAGAAGAAGAAAAATTTAAACTTTAAAGTAGCCGATGGCCAAAAAATTTTTGGGTTTGGGGTGTATGCAATACTTTCCACACAAATTGACGTTCTTATTGCATACGCACTACGTTGCATAATACTGGTACATGGTACACAATTTATTTATTTATTTTCTGATTTTAGGATACAGATATCCAGAAAATATAAATAAGTTAAAGATCTGAATTGAGATAATAAAGAATACCACTTTTGAGAAAGGAAGCAGTTATTTTAAAAAAAAAGTACCTAATCATTCCTTCTTTAGAATAGATAACAAATAAATAATTCCTACCGAAATAAATAAATAGAAGTGGAAGCAGCTATCATTTTTTTAAACGCCTTATGAGTGTCTACAATTTCCCTTTTAATTAAGATAAACATTATCAATTAGGTAAGGTAACAACCTAATTTACATGTGAGCGTGCAGGGTGTCATCGTCTCTTACAATTGTATATGTTATTATATCTTCCCCTTTTCTGACCCCAGGAAGTAGAGGGAACGAGAGGATGATGGATTTCTGTCCTTCTTCGTTTCACGCTCGAATATGAGGTAAAAAATACTGCGTTTTTTTTTCTCGATTTTTTCTATTTCAAAAATTGTTGGTACTCAAATATCTCTATTTTTTATTTTCATTTTCTTCTTTCCATGTTCGACCTGGCGCTTCTCTCTCGTCATGGCATCGCCCTAACCTGCCAAATATCATTATTGGGTATCCAAGGCGTATTAGTGCGGGATACGCACCCAGTACGGGTACCTGCACTAAACGGGGCGTACCCATGCATCATAGGATAGGACAGATTTATACAATTTCTTTTACCCTCGATTTTGATGTTATTTCTTCAATTAAGTTGACTATTCTAAAAATTAAATCTGAAATTACAATACTAATTATTGATTCGGAAACACAATCCTACTGATTTGATTGATTGTGCCAATCAAATTTCGCAAATTAAAGGATGGAGCTTGAACGGATATTTGTTTCTATTTCATTTTTTTCATTATGGAATTATTCATTTAACTCCTATAGAATCTTAACATCACGTTAGTTTGATGATTGAGCATATTTTTCATTTATGTAAAGTAGCTAAAAGTCCTTTTGAGCTAGTTTGAACGAAAAACACCACCGAGAACAAGCGAGAACAAATGCTTGTTCTCACTTTTTTAACCAAACACTTATTTATTGTATGGGTCCCACAACATTTATTACAGGAGCATATTAATTATTGAGAGCAATGAGTTCCCATTCTACCTAAGAGCATGTCTGTTCTTGGTGAGTTAAGGATCTCGGGACATCTATAAGAGCAATTGTTCTTGTTCCTGGAACAAAATTTTTGAAGCCAACTGGGCCTTAAGAATCTTTTGTTAGATATACGGAATCGACCCACACCAAAGGTGCATGGGGAGAAGTCTCACCCCCTTCAACGGGTAAGTGGATCTCAGAATAAAAAAGTTTGAGTTCAAACCTTCTAAGTGTCACTATCAGACATTCAATATGTAAGGCAATGATGAGAACGAAAGTTAGTCTCACATGGACAAAACACGGAGGTGGTCATGAGCTTATATATAACATTCTCCCTTATCATTCAAGACGCGTTTTAAATTCATGCGGGTCATATGAGCTCAAAGCGAACAATATCTTGAATGAAATCGGGGATGTTAGAGAAGGTATCAGAGCCAAACTCGTGTGCTCACTTGAACCATGTGGGTCGACTCAACGAGGACGTTGAGCCCCGAAGGGAAGAAGATTGTAAGGTTCCAGATGATGATGAGAATGAAAGTTAGCCCCACATGCACAAAACACGGAGGTGATCATGAACTTATATGTGGCATCCTCCCTTATCATTCAAAACATGTTTTAAATTCGTGCGGGTCACATGAGCCCAAATCAAATAATATCTTGAATGGAATCGGATGTGTTACACAATAAATTTCGTTTACAAATAGTTAGTTGATTTAATGGGTAAAAGAACTTAAAAATGAGAGGTCTCGTATTCCACTATTGGAAAGAAGAGCTAATCCAATAGCATTCTTGAGAGCATAAAAAAAAGTCCATTTGATAGTTTACCGGGAAAAAGACGCTCCTTTAATTTGGAAAGGAATAGCTATGACTGACTAGACATAAACTGTACAAAATCTCCGGAGATATGATACCAATATGTCTCTTGTCTTAATTATGTATATAAGTAAAAATTGGACATTATTTAATTGCTTGATTTTATTTTCATCTCTTAAATTATAACCTATTCTTAGTTCTTTCACTAAAGTTTAATATTAATCCACTTACTTCACCGCAAATTTTCAATAAATTTATTTAAGACATAATATAATTACCTTTTAACCCTTATTTGATTTAATATATTATTTTAAAAGTAAAATTTAATTGAAACAACCCTCACCTCATATTCTTTTCTCGATCTTATTTAAAGAAGTATAAATAAGCTATAATATGAGAATAAAGAAATTTAACTAAGCCTTCCTTATATTTTCAAAATAATAGTTGTGTATCAATCGAATTGAGTAGCATGTTATAACAAATGAAAACATCGTAAATTAATCAGATCAAAATTTGACTCGATGGATCGGGCCGAACAGACAATGCGCCCAGCATCTCAAAAGCCCAGCTTATTACGGCAAGAAAAGTTCGTATATTTCAATTAAAGGCTTATTTGGATAAAATATAAATATTTCCGTGATTTCAAAAGTTTGATGATAAGGCATTTTTCAAAAAGTGTTTTATCTAAAAATATACATATAAGTGTTTGGATGCAAATTTAGGAAACAATACACACACACACACATATATATATATATATATATATGAAATTAAATAAGATAATATTAAATTACTATAATAAATTTAAATAAATATGTAGTTATTTAAGAAACTAAAGACAAACTGAAATCCCATAAAACAAAAGGAAAAATATAAAATATTTAAAGATATAATTTATGAATAAATAAATAAATAATAAATAATATGAATATTCTAAAAATATATATATTTTAATAATCAAAATTTAGTATTTGTTTTAAATTATAAACATATCTTCTCACGCGAAAGCCCAATAGCGAAAAAATTAGGAGGTCTCGCCTCCTTTTTTTTTAACCATAGAATGGAAAAAGAAACACTGTAGTTTTTTATCCGATATATTTAGCATCCAAACATCATTAAGTTCGTAAAACTTTTTAACAACGAATAAACCCTAAAATCACTAATAATTATGGTACAGAAAAAGAAAAACTAAGAAAAGGCTATCATTTTTACTCCAAAACCAAGACATACAATTGTGTCTAATCACACATATATTTCAATTAGGACTCATATAATAATTCAAAAAATAAATAAATAAATTAATGGCCCATTATCTCTAGACCTATAACTAAAAGTCCAGAACCCACTAAAACCCTAACCCCCATATAAAAACTCCTAAAAGTCAGACACCATTCCCTTCATTTCTCCCCCTCTATTCTCTCTTGGCCTCCATCTTTTTCTATCTATAGATTAGGATTTGGAGCCCCATTGATCTTTCATGGAAGAAGCTCTTGAAGAATGATTTGAAGGCGAAAGGGGGACTACAAGGGCAGAGAAAAGAAAATCTAAAGAATTCTAGATGATGAAAAATGAGTAGAAATAATAATGTTTCGTCGATATTTCCTCACTAAAATATTTTTCGAGCAATTAACGAGTAATTTTCGACGAAGAATTTTTCATTGAAAATTACTCATAATTAGCGAGCAAAAAAATTTTCACCAATTGGTCGTTAAATGTACGATGATTGTTCGCAATTTACTCGCAATTTGGCCGCTAAAAATATTTTTTTATAAAAAACAAAAAAAATGTCATCCTTTTGCTCGCTATTTGGCCGCTATTGCTCAATAAATGATTGATAAATTGCTCGATAATTGGTCGCTAAATGTACTATGATTGCTCACAATTTGGCCACTAAAAACATTTTTTTAGAAAAAAAGAAACAAAAAAATCGCAATCCTTTTGCTCTTGATTGCCCGTTTTTTACCGCTATTTTACTCGATAAATGATCGATAAATGTATTTGGATATTGGGTCTTTAAAGTTTCATATTTCTTTGAAATTATGATTTAGATCTCTTAATTGATAATTGGTTTTAGTTATATGTAGATGTTTTAATTGCTTTTGTTGTTAAATAAAAATTAATATATCATGTTATGTTTTCGCTGCATATGATGTATATAATTCCATATTGTATTGAATCTCACTCGTAGCGTCGTCGGATTCTCGCCCTACTAGAGAATATGAAGATGAGCAATTTGAAAGCACTACAACTCAAATATCTGAAGATTTACTATCTATAATAGAAATATAATTCAATTTCAATATTATCATTAAAATAATTAGTTCTGTTTGAAATGACGCCTGGAAAAACATGTCTAGGGAACAGATTCCATCCAAGCAACTAAAACTCCTCCGGATCTCGAGGATTTAGGTGCCTAATTAATTGTGAACATATCTAGTTTATATATACATTAGAATACTGAAAACTATAAGAAGAACGTATCCTTCCACCACAAGTTATTACTTAATTAGAAAATTGTTACATTGCATATATATATACAATGCAACTCGAGTTGATCTTAATCGATTTATTAAATATGTAGACGCTGAAATCGAGCCAACAAGAGCTAGCACGTTGTAAATTAACACACAGCGTATGACATGCACGTAGGAGCCATAACGTACTCTTATAGATCCCACATGCAAGAATAATAAGATAATTAACAAGATAAGACGATCCATTATATATGGTTCTGTCCCTTTTTTTAGTCCCTTGTCTGCTGAGATCGTAATAATTGATTAAGGAGCAAGACTTAAGCGGAAATGAAGGAAGATATTAATGAACCATCTTGTTTCTTTTTTTCATATAAAAATTATTATGTATTTTTAACCATTAATGGGTCTGACACAAGAATGGTCGAGTTGCGTTAGTTGTGGAAGAATCATAGAGTCTAAATTAAGGAGTTTTGCAAGATGGAGCTAGTGTAGAGATCTCCCACTCATCCTCCATTACGCCTAAGGCTCCTTTGACCAAAATGGAACTATAATTAACATGTAAAGAGAAGCATTTTGGAATGCATTGACCTCGCTTGTGCGATATATCAGATCTCCTTCAATTTTCTTCTTCTTCTTCTTCCTTCTTTCAATATCCTATCAGTGGCGTGAGTTTAGAGCTAGCACCATGGCAAGGGCGTTTCATCTGAGGTCTGAAGTATCTATGAAGCACCTGCTGGGTTTAGTAGCTGGTTTGATGCTTGTCCTGATTATAGTTTTGATCTCCGGAGCTCAATGGAGCAGCATTCAAATGGACATGCCTGACGATAAAGAAGGTAATATTTGATTCATACTTTCTCCTTTAGCTTGCTGATCGATCATCCCAAAAGCGGAAAGCCCGATGAAATCGATCTAGCTATTACTTTTCATTGGCATTAATGATCTCTCTATACTTTTAACTGAGATCAGCAATTACACATCTATGCTAATTTTTCATAGATTCCTGCATATCTTTGTTAATGTAGTTGTATCTTAATTATTATTGAACTAGATCTTCTTTTTCATAAAACATTCTTCGATTTATTTTTTCGTGATCGATTATTGAGAAAATCTCGTTGATTCATCACTTGGGTGATAATGGTCAAGTTTGAAATAAAATTTGATCTGATCCAGAAATAATATTATTGGATTAGGTTGGCTCGAGTTTTGATAAAAAAAAATTGAATTCTGATCCAACTCAATTCGAAAAATTTTGAATTGGGTCAAATCGGATCATCGGGTTCAATCGTTAAATTTTTTGATTTTATTTTTTTTCATAGATCCTATCAATAAAATAAATAAAAAAATTAATAAAATAAATGATAAAAAAATCTTTAAATTATTAAAATATAAGTAATTTTAGTATTAACTAATATTTTTTATTATATTAATATTATAATTTTAAGCTATTCGGGTCAAGTTTTGATTTGAGTCAAGTTTGACCCGATTCAACATAGTGACTCGACCCAACACGATAAAAAAATAATCGAATTGAGTCGAATTGATCGAGTTGATCGGGTCGAGTTAAATTCATGCTCACTCATCTTATGGATAACTGTGATCAACAATTAATCATCGTATTTTCTACTTTCTCTACATTATTAAAAAAATGAAAAATAATATGTCATACATTTTTAAATATATATATTAAAAAAAATTAAAATGCGCCACCGTCCCTCGCGGTCATGCGAGGGCCGGCTCAAAATTTTCTTGCCCAGGGGAGGGAGGCCCGCTACCCCTCTCCCTGTCGGAACCTTTTTTTTCCATTAATTGTAACGAATATTTAAAAAAAAAAGATGATATATTATTTTTTATGGTGTGAACAAAAGAGTGTGTCAAACCAAGCAAGACGATAGTAACCGATCATGAGTTCGATTGGATGAATAAAGTTGGAAAACCATTCAAATACAGCTATTACTTTAGAACCATCCGTAAAATTTACCTCATCTCTCTCTTAAGAAACAAATAAGATGAAATTTCGAGGAAAATAAAAAATAAACGACGAACCTAATATTTTTTGCTCGTTATATTTGAATTTAATGATAAATTAAAATTTATATATCGTTGACCTTTTTTCATGATTTGTCAAAAGCCAGTATATTAAATATTGGGGACAATGAGCTTAACACAATCATATTAATCGATGTGCTCAACACTTTGAATTTTATTTTCCCCTTAAATGTAGTTTTGTACTCTTTCATCAAGAGGGGTTGCTCGGACCACCCTCAGCATTACTGTGTGCGATAAGGTTTTAAGAAATAACAATAAAAAATGACTATACATATATATGTATATATAAATAATTAAAATTGAAAATATAGTTTCAATACAAAATAAGTTTATTTAAAAAAAATAATGAAATTATAATACAATCTTTACAAATTAGATACTGTATTATGCATAAACAAAAAATATATATCGGAAATTCTAAAACTGATAAAATAAGTAAAACATAAAAAAGCATGTGTTATGTATCTAATTATCAATTGGGTTTGGTTTGAACAAATCCAACATAAGGTTTAGAGTTTAAGAAAATTAGACATGTTTAACAAGCTATATATGTCTGTCTTTAGCATTAATTAATAAGACAATCCAAATACAATTTTATCTCACCGTGAAACGACATATAAACCATATAAACACCCAAGTTTATGCCTAAACTTGTAGTAGGATTTCACAAGATCTTATAATTCATATCTTAAACCTCTTTCATCATCATTACAACCATTCATGCATGTTCAACCTCCGCAGCTTTGGCCGATGAACCACCAAAGGACAAGTTTCTCGGCGGTCTACTGACGGATGCGTTTGATGAAGCTTCATGCTTGAGCCGCTACCAGTCGGCACTCTTCTGGAAGGCATCGAACCACACACCTTCCCCTTACCTCCTGCAGAAGCTACGCAGATACGAAGCCCTGCACAAGAAGTGCGGCCCCGGTACCGATCTCTACAACGAAGCCATCAACCAGTTGAAATCCAACAGCTCCGGCGAGCATTCGGAGTGCAGCTACTTGGTGTGGATACAGAGAGATGGCCTTGGCAACAGGATGATAAGCATCGTGTCGTCGTTCCTCTACGCCCTGCTCAACGACAAGGTGCTGCTGCTAAACCTCCCCGACGACTCCCTCGACCTCTTCTGCGAGCCCTTCCCGGAGACCTCTTGGTATCTGCCTCCGGGCTTCCCCGTCGACAACTACGATCACCTCGACAACGCCACGTCTCGCAGTTACGGCCAAATGCTCAAAGACAAGGTGCTCAGCCTCGACATGGACGTCGTCAATGGCTCGTTGCCGTCGTACGTCTACGTCTACTTGGTGCACGACTACGGCGACTTCGACAAGATGTTCTTCGTCGAAGAATCGCAGGTGATACTTCGAAGGTTCCGCTGGATGCTGATCAGATCGAACGCATACTTCTTGCCTGCTCTCTTTCTCATGCCGCAGTACCGCGAGGAACTAGATCGCCTGTTCCCGGAGAAGGACGTCGTCTTCCACCATTTGGGGAGGTATCTTTTCCACCCGACGAACAGAGTCTGGGGATACATCACGAGATACTACAAATCTTACCTGGCCAATGCTGACGAAAGGTTGGGCATTCAGATCAGAATCTTCCGGCACTCGCCGCCGCCGTTCGACCTCATGTTGGGTCAGATCATGAACTGTTCTCTGAACAATGAGCTGCTGCCCGACGTTTATCGCAACGAGACGATGGTGATTCCTGCTACTGCTACAGGCAAAGCGAAGACGAAGGCTGTTCTTGTGACTACGCTGCGAGCAGGATACTACGAGCGGATCAGGGACATGTACTTCGAGTACCCGACGACCACCGGAGAGCTGATCAGCGTCTACCAGCCGAGCCAGGAGGAATGGCAGAACTCGGAGGCGCGGAACCACAACGTCAAGGCACTGGCGGAGCTGTATCTGCTCAGCTTCTGCGATAAGTTGGTGATCACGGCGTGGTCGACGTATGGGTATGTGGCGTACAGTCTCGGAGGCTTGAAGCCATGGATTGTGGTATGGTACGGGAAGCCGTACTGGTACTGCGTGCCGGCTGAATCGATGGAGCCTTGTTTCTTCGACGGCAAAGTACGCAAGATGCTGGACAAAGACGAGAGCGTTCCGCATGCAAGGAAGTGCGAGGCGTACTGGGATGGCTTTAAGCTGTACAACAATTAGGTCATGTCCTTTGTATCAGACATCGCCATGACTTCGAAGTAATTAGTGATTAGGAAAAAAATGAAAGAGAGAAGACAGAAAGAAAGAGTATTCATCATAAACGCACATAAAAAAAACTAGTGTTAATTATTTTTCGTGTATGCTTTTTGTTTGTTTGATATATATGTCTCCATGATGAATTTTCCTTTATTAATTAGGTTTTATTGTGACTATCAAATGAGAGATGTAGGTCCAATATTTTAAAACCCTATTCGGACATCGATCCGGATAACTCGACGGGTCAGGACGGATCAATCGGATCGATCAAATCGGATGGTTAAACCGGATAATAATAAATTAATATAAAATAAAAAAATTAGGTATAAAATCATAATACATGAGCACATATTATTGATATAATAACATGATACTTTTTAGTTCTAATTCATAATTTGTAATAGTACTTAATGATAAAAAATAAAAAAATAAATAATTATTAAATACTAATAATGATAAAGTAGATTATTTAGTTTTGAAAAATTAAATTAAACGTCTGAATTGATTATTTAAGATAATTATTAAATACTTTGATTCATTAAGTTTTTTATTTAACATAATTATTTCAAATTTTACTTATATGACAAAGTAGATTATTTAGCTTTAAAAAATTAAACTAAACTTTTATTTATTATTTAAAAAAAATATTTTTTTTGGTCGGGTTGGTCAAACTCGCCGGGTTGAGCGGTTCAACCCGGGTTTTGACCGGGTCAAAGCGGGCCAATTGGCACCCCGGGTTTAAGATGACCCATGGCCCATTTTAGGGTCCGACATCGGTCCGACCGGTCGGGCCGGGCCGGGTTTTACAATATGGCGTAGGTTACTCAAGAATGAAGAAAAATAAAATTACAACTAGAGCCGATCATGGATTTGTTTCGAACCGATCAACCCGGTCAATCTGACTCGACTCAATTAATTTTGGGTTGGATTAGGTCAGATCACTACTTTGAGTCAGGTCAAATTCGATCATACTCAATTAATTTTGGGTCGAGTAACGAGTTGAATGTTTAATTACTCGATAACCCAAAACTCGACCTGAATTATTTAAATTTATAATATTAATATAATAAAAAGTAATTAAAACTAAAATTACTTATATTTTAATAATTTTAAGTTTTTTATCATTAATTTTTATTCATAAGATACATGAAAAAAATGATGTCAAAAAATTTAATAGTTCAATCTGATGACCCAATTCGATCAAATCCGAAATTTTTCGGATTGGATTGGATCAGATTTTAATTTTTTTTTGTCTTAACCCAACCCAATCCAACCTCATATTATTATTTTTTGGGTCGAGTCAAATTTTACCTCAAATTCGAAATTCATTATCACCCCTAATTACAAGGGTTGTTGGGATTTGTGCTGGGGCAACATTTAATGTGTGACCAAATCGATTAACCACTTATAGTTTGTTTTGTTGAAAATACATTTATAAAAAAAAATTAATTCTTAGGAAATAAATTTAATTTTTTTAGATTCTTGGGTTTGATATATAAAGATATGAAAAGGTAGATTATTGAAAAAATAAATTCTCATTTTGAGAATATTTTTTTCCAAAAATTGTAGGTAATTTCGCAACATTCATAACCTTTTTTTTTTAAAAAAAAATCTCAATTAACTCAAATATAGCTTATAAAAGCTTTATAATAAGTCATAGTCATCAGGTACCAAAATATCTTTTAAAATAAATAAAACTATATATGTTAAGTCTTGCTATATAATAATGTATGAACTTAATAGTTTTGTATTTTCTTCTTTCAAAATCAAATTTTACCTTATCAAATAAGTATAATAATTCAAACATTTGATATAAACAGAATAATATGATTATGAAAAAAAATGTATAAAGTGATAACATAATTTTTCTTTCAAGATCAATATTTTGCATGATCAAGAAAGTAATATAACTATTAAATGAACAATATGTAGTCTCAAAAATACTTTCTCAAAAAGAAGTTTACATCCTTAAAAAAGTATGATAAATTCATACTTAAATGTAAAATAATATGTTTATAAGAAAAGTATTATTTCATACCATATAATAAAATATGATAATTAATCAACATGAGACTAACAACAATTAGTTCACATGATAATCCAACATAAAAATGACAAAAAATATCATAAATGACCATTAGAAAAAAATAATATACTATAAGCTAGTATGATAATTTAATAATAGAGATGGCGTCTTTGAAAGTAAAAAACATTATATCAGTCACCAAAGAGGGGCTTCACATCTGACACCGAAAAAAAAAAAAGAGGGGCTTCACATCGGACGTGATTTCGTGAGAGATCAGAGAATGAGATGTGGAGGTCGTTGTGGTGTTCGCCGATGCACCGTTCGCACTGATGAGAGAAAAGTCACGATCCAAATGTCACGACAGCTTGGGGTGATAAGGTTTTCGGGTAAATGATATTAATTGGCGATATATCTTCACCATTCACTTATTGATCTAATAGATGGAACCAATCCTCTTAGATTTACCATTGATTCAATCTCATTTTTAATCATGCGACTCTCATGCCATGCAACATTAGTGTAGCACACCCATGCACAACACTATTCTTTTCCGAAAAAAAATAAACCTATAATGCTGACATGTATTTAAACTTATATATATAGCAGAAGAAACTTCTTCATGAATTTTCCTTAATGAAAGAATGATATAATAAATTCAATGTTTTTTCATTACCCTTTTTTGTGTCATCAAATAAAAAATGCAAGAAATCTTGTTTTCCGCATGATTCATTATTTTTTTTTCTGGGGTATTCTTTTCTTGATCAAATGAATGGCTAGTTGTTCTTAGGGTAATTTAATTTGACGTAATTATAAATTTGAAATATAAATTATTATAACTACTAATTATATTATGGCTTTTATTTACAATAATTACTTTAATTTGATTTAAATATATGTAAATAAAATTCTAAAAAGAATTTTGTTGTTTGATTAAAATTAAAATTTGATGCAAGCATTTAGTTAAAATAACTAGTATTATATATTAATAGATAATTAATTAAGTGGAATATAAGTGACATTTAAAATCATTATTTTACTTTTATTATTTATTTTTTGATGTAAGTACATTTATATACAATTGCATTTCTAGCATAATTGCCTACACAGTAAGTGTAATTACTAGTTGTTGTCAACTTTATGTCAAATCAAACACGATATTCGTATTTGCAGTAATTAAAATTTTAATTAACATCAAATACATCACACAAATACAGTCTTAATACGATTGGAGTTGTCCCGTTAGGCCAACTTGCTTTATATTACCCTTTCAAATCATTTTATAAGAAAAAAAAAAGAAAAGTAAGAGGACGCCAAAACAAAATCATCAAGCAACAACACTTGTGCTAATTGATTAATGTTAATTACTAATTACTTCTTTGAAATATTTTGCTCCATATCCTAAAGATTGAGGTTTAGCTAGTTGCTTAATTAGCATATGAGGTTGCTTTTACATAGAATATAATTTATTTGAGCATATATAGTAGTAAGTGCTAATATAATAGAGATAATCGCACTGAGGGTATGAGATTTACTATGTTCATCATTAATTAAGCTATATAGTTGAGTAGTAGAATAGAATTGAGTAAAGAGACTTTAGTTACTAATGATATGTATAATTTTGTTTTGATGATCCACAATCATATTTCTAAAAAAAATTAAAAAAATAAATTCGATCAAGGATCATGAAACATGAATTCGACAAAAGCACGCAGTAGTATTAGATGACATAAAATTTAATGATGATTATTAATTTTTTGATGGTTTCTTAATTATAATCTTAGAACTTTTATATAAACACATCTTAAAATATAAGAGGAATTTGTCCCAAAGACTAATATTCCTCAGAAAAAAATGCTTATCATTAATATAAAAAAAAATAGAGATTTTTTTCAAAGGACTTCGCCCCTCACACCCCTTGACATTCCATTTCGAGGCTCATTGTCTTGATAGTGAAGAATGTACATGAGGACATCCTTAACTATAAAATGTATTACTGAATTTTAGAAAAAAAATATTTAATTGGATTATCATTCAAAATATTAGGCATTCTCCTATTATCATATTAATAAGATATTTATGATGGAAGAAGAAAGAAAGAATACGGTTATTGATCTATAAAAAAAAATTAAATCTTTTAAAATGCCCAACGAGGAATCCATCTCCGAGGAATTTAAAAGGTCTAACAAAAATGTAGCATCACTAAGATAATGTGGAAACAAAATGAAAAGATAACAAAGACTTGTTTTGAGCATATATTAGTTATGACATATTTATTACTAGTCATCAATCAATTTCTTATCTTCATATGTTAACAAGGCTAGTCCTAGTAAACTCCTTTTCTTCTTGTTAACTTATTTGTTAGACATTTATTTATTTCTACATATTCTCTAATTTTTTTTAACACAATAGAATTTACACCTTGTAAAGTAAATGTTCCCTTGTGAAGTAAACCTACAAAACAACGTCAGAGGTTTCGGGGCTCCCAATTAGTGATCCAAACCGCTTCAAATGGAGCTCCATTTATTGGCACTTAGGAAAACCACCGGAGTCCGCCCCTGCCGCGCCCTTGTGATGATGCCATCGATGTACATCATCCAGAAACGCTCGTGAAAAGCTCGACAACGCATCCCCGTGAATCTCGTCTTAGTTGTCAAAAGAGTCGTTGCACCTGACGTCCAAGTACGCTCTCTAGCTTACATCTACGGGCAGATTCATCCGAGAGTGATCATACTAGGTTGGCCATGACCACGTTGATCATTTACTAACATCTCCCACTTGACCAATGTGATCATGCATCTTATCTACTCCCACTGTCTGTGAGATGTGAATGCAACCTTAATACTCTCATTGTTCGTGTAGTTATAAGTTATAATGAAGTTCACTTTTATGTGAATCTTCGTACTGACTCATTTGATCATGAGTCCCATCAAACAAATATGTTTGATGAATATAGCAACTAGAATTTTTTTTGTTAGAGAATCAACCAACATATCACTTGTAGGCATGGGTTACTATCACTTCTTTCTTTTCCAGTATATCATGTATATAGTGGTACTCTACCTCAACATGTTTACCTTTTGAAATATCATGTATATAGTGGTACCCCAGATCTTGATATCCAAAAATCTCTGTAAGTTATCAAATCCAAAACAAAGCAATATAATTCAAATAGCTTGGGTAGGTTGGAGGATAAGGTTCAAGAAGTAAAACTAAGGATCCAATTGTTAGAGTGTAAGGATAGTAGTCAGGGTCTTACAGATTCTGAGTTGGGCAACCTTAGGATGTTCTACCACTCGGCATATTTGAGACAAATTAGTATTAAATGGTGGAGCAAATCAAGAGTAAATTAGATAAAAAAATGGTGACTGTAACATTTCCTACTATCACCTGAGTACCACGATTAGACAAAAAAAGGAATTACATATAATCAATTATAGACAAACATGGTAATCAGGTAACAGAGGAACAAGAAAGTATGTAAGTATTTATAGACTATTATAAGAATCTATGGACTGATAACCCACAACCTCCCATTAGCTTACAAGATTGGCCTTCCCTTCCCAAGTTTCCATTTGTGTGGCACAATAGTCTTACCAGCCCAATCACTAATCAGGAAATTAAGGAATGTTTGTGGTCAATGTCTCTAGGCAAAGCTCCAAACCCGGATGGTTTCACTTTAGAGTTTTATAAGAAGTATTTGGATATAGTTGGTTATAAGATTTGCAAAGAAGTAACCTCCTTTCATACTAGTGTAATGCCTTTAGGATGGGGTGATACATCCCTCATTTTTATTCCAAAAAAAACCAACCCTAAGGTAGTGACTGATTATAGACCAATTGCTCTATGCAATATATTCTATAGGTTACTTGCCAAGCTCCTAGCTAATAGATTGAAGCCAACATTAACTAATCTTATAGACCCTTGTCAATATGCCTTCATCTCAAATAAATCCATACAGGACAACATTATCATAGCCCAAGAACTTGCACATTCAATGAGAAGAGGCAAAACAAAATATATGTTTGCTAAGATAGACATGGAAAAGGCATTCAACAGTGTGGCTTGGTCTTCTGTGATAGATGTACTTAAGATAATGAACTTTCCTCCTATTTTCATTCAATGGATTAAGACATGCATTACATCCTCCTCATTCTCATGTTGCATTAATGGTACCCCATTAGATTACTTCCAAGGTTTTAGAGGTATTAGACAAGGGGATCCCCTCTCCCCATATCTTTTCATTTTAGTATCACAAGTATTCTCATCTCTCATGGCTCATGAGGTTAATATTGGTAAAATTAAACCTTTTAGAATTGGTTCTTTTTTTCTTTAGTCATTTGTTATATGTTGATGATATGTTGATCTGTGTAGCTGCTACTTTACCAAACTGTAATAGACTGAAGGTCATATTTTGACTCTATGGATTGCTTACAAACAAAAAAAATCAATACTAACAAATCAGAACTCTTTTTTTCACTCAAGATGAATTCTCGTAGGAAAGCAATGATAAAGGAGATCTTAGAAATGAAAATTGGTAGCTTCCCTTTTACATATCTAGGGGTCCCTATTTCTCACAAGTACTTAAACTCCAAGGATCAAGCCTCTCTGATTGATAGAGTGTCCATTAAGATGGCTGGCTGGAAGGCATAAACCTTAAACCAAACAGGAAAGCTCACTCTGATACTAACACAATTCCTAGTTATACTATAGGAGTTGTCTACATCTCAAATAGCATAATAGAATCCTTAGAAAAACTATCTAGAAAATTCTTTTGGTCCTCAGATGGTACTGGATCAGGGGCACACCTTGTTAATTGGCCAACTGTCCAACAACATAAACACTTAGGTGGTCTTGGAGTTAGAAATTTGCAAGCAATTAAAATTTCCCTTGTAACAAAAAGAATCCTCAAAGTTCTAAATGGGCATCAGGACCTATGGGTGGACAGGGTTACCAATAAGTATGGTGTCCCACACCCTTGGTCCTGCACCCATTTTGAACAGCACATTGCTTGGAGTTGGAAACTAGTGTTGCAAGCTTTGGACAACATTAAAGAGCGACTCAAACTCTGTATTCGAGATGGTAAGTCTACTAACATTATCCAGGATCCCTAGCTCTACTCCATTCCTTTGCATTGGAAGACTACATTTGTAAATGTTAATGCTTCTCTTCATGACATGTTAGTATCAGATCTCATTTGCAATCAGGCTTGGAACTTAACTAATCTGGAATATTATTTTGGAGATGATATGGTTACTAAAATCCTTACTATTCACTTGCCTGCAAATCCCAGTGATGATAGGTGGATGTTGGCATATGATACACATGGTATTGCCCATGCTAAATCAGTTTACAGATTCTTAAACTTGCAAATGCACCCATCACCTGGTAATAGTTGGTATGGCTGGAAAGAAATGTGGGGGATATTGGCACCACCAAAGATTCAGATATTTCTTTGGAAGTTACTACATAACATACTACCCACGAAGGCTCTCATACTCTCTTTTGATCCTCACATTAACCCAAGCCGTACACTTTGTGGCCTTATCCTTGAAACAACATCTCACCTATTTTTTGAATGCTCCACTAGTAATCAGCTTTGGTCCCTCCTACAACAGAAGCTTAATATATCTTTTTCGTACTTTAGCACCTAGAGAGAGGGCAATTAGCTTAAGGAGGGAGATCAACTCCTAAATCCTTCAAAGAAACAACTTCTACCTTATATCGCCTACAATTTTTGGGGTATTTGGCACATGAGAAATGAACTATACTTTCGATCTAACAAGACCACAACTGTTGTTGTGATGGCACAGGCGCTACCAAGTTTACATGAGGATGCTAAGATCCACAATTTTGAGGGATCTCCTACCTATGAACCCATTCGGGTGAGATGAGAGCCTACCCCTCCCAACTGGTTCAAGATGAAATTAGACGGCTCCTTTAGGAGACCCGGGGTGAGGGGAGGTGCAGGGTATATTATCTGTTCTCACTCTACTCAATTTATTTGTGTAAGTTCTATCAACAAGACTTTCAGCTCGGCTCTGGAGGCAGAGGCTTGGGAAATGCATTGTGGAATCCTTAAATGTTGTCAACTTGGGCTTCGTAGGGTAATCCTAGAATGTGATTCAAGCTGCCTAGTTGGTATTCCAGAGAAGAAGTCGACATGTCCTTGGAAGATTAGTTACATTATGCTTGATTGTTGGAGTAATTTAGATTTTTTTTGTTTTTGTTGCAATCAACCATTCATACCGTGAAGCTAATAGAGCCACAGACCTTTTGGCTAATATGGTCACATTATCACCTTTGGGTTCCTTTTGGTTGAATGATCCTCCTCAGGATCTCCAACATATTTTGTATCAAGACCAATTGCTTTCTTTTATCAATAGATAGTTATTGGATTTGTTTTAAAAAAAAACTATTGACTCCACTTCAATCAAGCTTATTGCAGCCTAATTGTCATAGTACATTTGAATTTAACCTTTGACTATACTGAGCACTAGTTCTAAAAGAAAATATTTGAGCCAGACTCCATGGGTGTCTGTTGTACTACATGCAACGTACTTAGCCTCCTGTACATGTCTAGCCACACATTATGATTTTTTGCTACCACAAGAAATGACTATTCCACTCAACATGAATAAATGACATGATGTGAATTTTCAATCATCTATATTCCCACCAAAATTTGCATCCAAATAACCTACAACTTCAAGTGCATCAACTTAATATGTCAATCTCAAATGTACAATACCTTTTATATATAGAAGTATCCTATTTATCATCTCCTAATGGGTCTTTTCATGATTACTTTAAATTTTACTTACTAGACTTATATAAAAAAAAGTCAAATTAGATCTCATACAGGGTATCACATATATCAAGCTATCGCCGCTTGTGAATAGGGTTCCTCTACATATTTTTTCCCTATATTAGGATACTGACTTTTACTAAGTCTTTTCCTAATCACAAATAGTGTAGTGTTGGACTGTGATTCTATATTTCAAACCTCTTCAATATCTTATTTATACATTGTTCTTGACTCGAGCTCAATGTCCCATATAATTTGAATCCCAAGTACATATGATGCTTCTCTCATGTCTTTCATTTCAAATTTGTTGCTCAATTTTATTTTCACTTCATCGAGCATCGTGACATCATTACCAGCTAGCAGTATATCATCCACATATAGTGCTAATATCATAAAATTGCTCTCACTGTTCTTGATGTACACACAATGATCTAATTTGTTTGATTTGAATCCAAATTGGACTATCGTCCTATGGAACTTCAAGTATCATTGACGAAATGATTATTTATCACATATATATGTCTTCACTCAATTATTCATTGAGGAAAACAGTCTTCGCGTCCATTTGGAATAACTCCAAATACATATGCAATTATCATTAAAATTTCTTAATCGATGTAAATTTAGCCACCAAAAACTAAGTTTCTTGAAAGCAAGATTGTCAAGATCGGAATCTTACTAGGATCAGAAGGGAGTGATAAGATCGAAAATCGTTAGATCGGATCGAAAATCGTAAGATCTTACCTATAAACAAAAAATATTTTTTAAATATATATATATACATATATTTAATAATTTGTTAGATATGTCTTAATATTTTTTACATTTTTTATTACTTTTTGTACTTTAAAAACTTTATATGCTTAAAAATGAAGTTCTATAGATTTACGTAATATATTATTAGAATAATTTATATTTTCCATATAGAAAAATAATACATACATGTGCATGTGTCCATTAAATATATATATATATATATATATCCAATCATTTTTAGCTTTTTTTAAATAATTCTAATATTTATTTATTTTCACTATCCAATGCTTTAAAAATAATTTTTTGAAAATAGAATGTAATATATTACCATTATAATATCTACTTGTTTAAAAGAAAATATGTAGACAAAAAAGGAAAAATATTAAACTAATATGGTAGGATCTTACGACCTTACCGATCTTACGATCCTACCAATTTAATCTTTTTATTAAGATCGAGATAGTCGACCTTTGGTAGGATCGATTTTGACAACCATGCCTAAATATCTATACTGACTTTCTGAGTATAACTTTTGGCAACCAATCTTGCTTTGTGCTTTTGAAGTGTACCACTTGATTGATACTTTCACTTGAAAACTCATTTACACCTTATGGATTGCCTACCTATTGTCAAATCATACAGTGCACATACTCTGTTCTGATTAATTGAGTATGTTTCATCTTTTATGGCGGTCATCCATGATTTCGACTTAGGTGAAGCCATCACTTCTTTATATAATAAGATTTGTACAATTCTTTGTATCAACATCGACGGAATAGCAGGAAGCCTCACACATGTACAAAACATAATCAGCTAAGCGTGCAAGTATCATTCGAGACCTCTTGGTGTCGGTTATACTCATGAAAATAATTTGTTCCTACACACCCTCCAAAGGTATATCTTTATCATGTATAGTCATATCTTCCACACCAGGACTCCTATCTAATTTGTCTTCTTTAGAGTCGTAACTATCGTCGATAATAGTAAGAGACTCAATGTCCTCTTCATCATGCAATTTTTTCTTTCATTCTAAAAGAAGTTGCATCTCGACTCTCTATAAAATTTTTTTTATCGTGGAAGAATCTATACCCTTTGGACGTTTCATTGTACCCGATAAATCTGCACGTGATCATCCTAAAGTCTAGTTTGTCCCTAAGTTGACTCGAAATCAGTATGTGCGGTCTATATCCCCATTTTCGGAGATGGCCTAACTCAGGTTTTCTATCATTCCAAATTTCTAATGGCGTTGCTTCAGCGAACATGCTGAGAATTCTATTATGTATTTAATTCGCGGTGAAGATTGTTTCACCCTGGAATTTCTTTGGGAGACCGGAATGGAACAACACCTTAGTGCATTCATCAATGTTGTATTATTTCTTTCTCTCACATAATTATATTGTCGTGTATAGGGCATAATAGTTTGTCTACTTATCCCTTCCTGAATGCAATAACTTACAAATTCTCGAGAAGTGTATTCTCCTTCTCTATCAGCACTTAATTGGTCTATCCAATTTCTTTTCTATTATGTCTTATATCTCTTAAACATGTCAAAAGCTTCGACTTTCCTTTCCAAGAGATAGACATAAATAAATCTTGAGTAATCATCAATGAATGTAATAAAATATTCTTTACTTTTATGCATATTAACACTCATAAGGTCACAAATATCAGAATGCACAAACTCTAGCAATATTTTTTACCTTATTCCATTCGAAAATTCCTTTTGAGTCATTTTTACGATCAAACAATACTCACAAGGCAATATCCTTGTGCTTGTTATGTTAGGTACCAAATTCATTTTGATTATTTGTTGCATCTTAGAATTCTCTAGATGTCCTAATCTATTATGTCATAGATCATAATCACATGCATAATACATATAATACTCAGAAATGATTTTCATGGATTCACATATGACATTTAGACAGAATAAGTTGTGCTCAAGAACACACTTTCTCATAGTCATGACTTTATCATTCTTTCCTATGGTCACACGATATTTGTAGAAGCTGACTTCAAGTCCCTTCTTTAGAAGAACAGGTAATATGAGATTCCACTGAATTCCTGATGTATACAGCACATCATGAACTACCATTATGTTTTTGTCCTTCTCATATCCAACCTATATTTTTCAACACCTTCAACATATAGATATGTGTTCTTCCCCTTTCTTGGGCTCTTTAAATTCAACTAAGACATCCTTGGGCTTTGTTATATAGTGGGTCGCTCTAAAGTTGGTCCACCATCCACCTATATCCGTCATCCAAACATTGCACTCGATGACCCTAGCAAATTCAAGCTTGTTGGGTCCTTTCTTCTGCGAACCCTTGTTCTAATTCTATTGGGCCCAATCTCCCGAATTTTTCAATGTGGGACAGTTGGCCTTGAAATGGTCATACTTCCCATATGCGAAATAGGTTCCTGCGATGAGGTCTCCCATTTGGTCCCTTGAATTGCTTCTTGTTAGGACCAAGATTCTTTTGATAGTGCATCGCGTGGGCCTCTTCTTCTGTCTCCTCGACTTTGAAGACTTCGGCCTTCTTTCTGTGTCTGGCCATATCTTGCTATATGGCCAACTTGGTTGGAAGATCTGTCACCGACTAAATTGTCCCATTAAGTCGCAAAGTTATGGCATCCATGCCAAATGAGGGCGACAAGCTGTTGAGAACAACTGACGCCTAAAGCGGATCTGGTAGATGAAATTAAACACATGTAATTACAAATTAGTTATAAAACACTAATTCAGGTGTTTATATTCAAACGTAGTCTTATAACTAATTGATTTTGAAATAACATCTTAAAGAAATAATTACAAATAATTATGGAATAGCAAGATGTAACTGATGTGTAAATTCACACACGTAAAAATATACTCGGCAAGTAAACCGATCGCTCAAGTAATAAGAGTGAGTAAAAGAGTTGTCAATCCCACAGAGACTAATGAATTCAAAATTTAAAATCTTATTTGAAAACTTGAAAAGATAAATTTTAATAATTGATTTTTAAAAGGATAAAACTAACAGATAAGATAAAATAGATAGAAGATAAAAGATAAAATTTAGGTTTTTAAAAGATAAAAAGATAAATAAATTCGGTTGGGTTGGTTAGGATAGAATTCTGTTGACCACTGTTATCTTTTGGAATTGATAAAATTATTTAAACATTGAATGGCAAAAGGATTGATTTAAAATTATAAGACTCTGAAAATAGACGACTTAACTACTTTAATAATAATTCAAATTAGGAATACGTGAAAACGTTAGACCCAAAATGTATTAGTTCTAAAATGCATTGAAATCAAATCCTAAATTGCTAGGCTTCTTTCAAATGAATAGCAACCTACAACCTAGAAATTCTGGAAA